>JACJUY010002562.1:26027-78999 GCA_014220935.1 Platorchestia sp. MABIK | reverse complement strand
GCAGTGAACCGAAAAAAGATGGTTCTTAACATAATAAATACATTTCATTTCAACAAAAAGAAGGCCTACCTAACTCTCAGCTCGGGCCCTCACATTGTCCCCCTGGGAGTGCTAATTCCCATAGATACAATATCTGTATCCCCCTGAGGGGTCTTAAGTTTCTGAACTAAATCATTATTTTATTGCTCTATATTTAAATTTGCACCCATTACTCGGCAGTCCACGTGGTTAGACTGCACTGCTATACTATATTTTCACACAAAAAAAAAATGTTCAAAGGAATGAACCAAATGACTACTATATTGAGTTCCTTACTGTTGGAATGCAAAAGGTCAGCTACAAATTCTACAAAATTAGCGACACACCAAAAGTTCCTTGCTACTCACCACGTTCTTACACAGTTTTGGAAGCACTTCAATTTTTTCGAATCCAAGCAGAAGAATATGATCCATCATGGTGAGGACAACGTCACTGTTTAGCGGAAATCTAGCAAAATCAATTACGACATAAACATTATTCATCGATCACTTCATTCTATCACAAATGAAGCGGAATCGAGAGAAATAAAATTCAAGAAAACTTAGTCTACGAACTACATATGCGTCATGCGGTTGCTTCGAGCATTCTGTGGGGTGATGCAGATTAGATTATTCTCAGATTACGTGCTCCTGCATTCATTAATGGGTTTCGGCCGACACCGTGACGAATGCTGAACCTATTTTGGATCGCGTTCCAAGCCCGTCTAATCCATCACACTATGCCAGCCAAAACGCATGGAACTACTCTACCAAAAAAGTCAGCTCTAGTCCATGAATATTTCACGGACAAATTTTCGGCCCAGCTGGTGTCGAAACTTATTAAAGATTTACACACAGACTGTGATATGGTTAATGCTTACTAGAAACCACTAGTAACAACCCGTAAAACTTGGAAGGATTTGAGCATGTTAGTAACGAAACGGGAAAAAAATAGGAGCTCTGACTTCTGTACTGATATCAATGAGCTACCGCCACGTCTAGTAATGGGACCCACCGCCCAATTAACGCCAGGTTCAATACCGAATATATGTTTTAGGTTTACTAAGTGTAGCGCAAATTAAGTGAAGAGCTTCGAGAGAAGCGAGTTTCCTTCAGAGCAATACGGTTGGCCCGGCAAGGGCGACATGACGCTGACAGCGTGTAGCAAAGGAACTAGTATATAACCTGGGGGGACGCAAAATATGACGGAAGATAGAACAAAATGATAAAGTTCAAATGTGTTGCCCCCATGCAAACGTCGAGTAACATCGGAAGCCTACTTTTACATAAAGGATGCTGTGGTTCAACAGAAGCTCAGCAGACAGCCTAGTTGTTAGAGATTACCAATTTCCAAGGTATTCAACATACGAATTGTAAGAAAGTAAGTACAATTTAACCTGGGATATGATACTGGCAACACTAAACATTTCAGTTTTAAATCTGCAACACCAGCTTGGAAGTTGCAACAAAAATTGTACTAAAGGGTTGGAGTCTCCAAATAGCATCTGCCTGCTTCACCTCAAATGGCTTATCAATTACAGTTTTAACCCTGCTGGTATGCTGATATAATTGATTAATTGTAGCATACATCAACCTACCTTTTCATTTCTCTACAATAACAAAACAGCAAATGAACAAGATAACTTGTGAATTGAACCTGACACTTCAAACAACTGGCAAGTAAATAACAGATAAAGTAAGATGACAGTAGTCACACTACCCCCAGTAATCATTTACAATGCAAATTTGTTTTATCAACATGTAAAAACAGCACTGGTATAAATTTCAATGCTTTTTTAACCTGATAGTTTTCATTACTATTAAACATTAAGATTTCTTTAACCCCCTTGACTTCTAAGAAAACATCAGGTCCACAATCCTGGTTCTAACAATTCTCTTGTGACCATTGGGTGATGAATTTCAGTAAGCTTATTTATAGCTTATGCACCTAATTGGGACAAAATTTTCCACGAAGATATTGTGACATAATTTTTTGGAAAGCAATCATTTAAGCACCAATGACAGCCACATTTACCTTACCTGTGTGTTGAACATTATATTTTACTATTTATTACTATTATTTTCAGACATTAGGCCAATTTCTATATTTTTAAGTACCCACAGAGTAATGATGCAGTAACTTTACTACTAAAATAGACCTCATATGTATTTTAACACTACACTCCATGTACAAGCTCCAATATTGTTTTAATTGTATAATGAAATTGGCATTACATCATTAATTCTTGAAAAACATGCAGAAATTAGTTGGATGTAAACATTTCTAAAAATGTAACCCAGAACCAGTACAGGCATACCTCATTCAATTCTCCAATGATTGATAAGTACCTGCTATTTCAGTTACTTGAAAAAGTATGTACTTCAAAATTGCTTGACACTAAAATTCAGCACTAATTCAAAAACCTGCTTGATCCTCTAAGATGTAATACTCCTAAGGCTATTAAAATATCCATAATCTAAACAGAAAAATCATACATTAGCTATATACTTCATTTAAATCCATATTGTCAATCTTCACAGATGGAAAATAATTAAATTCTTGAGATGAAATCCTTTTTTCCCCAAACAAGTCCCCAACATAAACAACCATTTTCTGCAGCTACTTGATGTTTCAAGTCATCCCAAACAAAAGCAGCAACGCTCGACATATTGATGCTGTAAAGAAGGCAGGCATGAAAAATGTTGTACAAAATATCAAAACATGGAAACAAATGACCAATTCAGTGGGGTTCACAAGATCCCCATTTTGTTAAAATACTCTTCCTGTTAAGAAGCTTGCCTGATTAACTGTCAAGATCTACCTAAAATCCCCAACCAACAGAAAACAAACTGTATAGATGGGAAGACAATCCAGTCAGCAAAAAAACCAACTTAGCTTCTGACAGAAGATTGAAAAAATTACAATATATAATTGAATTAAAATATCCACTAACAAATATTTACCTAGATCTCTTCATTTTTGTCTATTCATTTTAAATAGGAATACAGTAAAGAAACCTCCATTTGTGTTTCATATTCAAGAATAAAATACAAACACTCCTGGCAGCATTGAACAATTCTTTGGGGCTATTGCAAGCATGAATACATCAAGGAAGCATAAAAACATAAATTTCTATTCTGATGATTGAAATAACTCAATTTTACTCTGATCTTTGGTTACAAGTTCCTGAAATTAATTTTCAGAATAGAGGGATAGCCTTATATCATGAAAGATCATAAGACTTCATGACACCCTGAAATAAGAATTTTAAGCAACATATAGAAGGCTAATACTTTTTTCATTTCTAATAGAAGTAAATTTGAACTATTCTAGAAATACTGTAAATTTGGTAAACTATTGCAGTAATATTTGGCCCACTAATCCTATAATTATACACTTCAATACAACTGATTATATTTGACAGAAAGCAAATGCACAACAAACATCTGCATAAATGGTTGAGACATGTTCAATAACACTATTCATAAAAAAATGGGCAACAAATGATGTTGCTCTAAATTTAAAGAATGTGAGGAATAAATTTCACTGCACTGCTAAAGTTATACATTATTTATACCCAAATGAACATCCCCTCCACTAACAAAAATTAGCGCTTCCTTCAATGTATGCACGCTGCCTAAACTGTGGGACCTCGAGACACGTAACTAATCGTACTGGTTTTATAAAAGCTAAGCGTACTCACGTAAATCAATCCGGAATAATATCGCTCCTTGAGGTTGTGCAACACAGAAGCTTCGTTGAGGCAGGTAAGTTCGGCCATATCCTCAACTTTGTTGAATTTGGGTGGGTTCATTTTTTGTATGTCGTCTTTGACGACTCGAACCCTCTTTCCAGTATCGGCGATTTCGACTTCAACTTCATCTCCAACCTCTCCCTTGATGCTGGCTGCCACAAACCCATGCTCGTTGTGGGGTATCCACACCAAGCGTCTTTGGGTCCATTCGGCCTGAGAAGCTGGGTCTTCGAGACCATCTTTAGTCACCATCAAATACTTCAGCTCGGGATCGTTCATATCTATATCTGCGGCCATCTTGGTAAAAGGCTTTTATTCAATCTACACAATATAGATAAAAGCCCAAAAAGGGTTACAACCCTTCACAGATGAAGCGAGAAAAAATGATCAGTTCAAGTAAAACGTTCAAAAGCCATGAATTCCATTAAAATAGATTTCGCGAAAGAACAGCAACGTCGCGTAAGATGACACAAACGCTCCTTCACCTGCGAGAGCTACTCCCGTACTGGTCACAATCGCCGCACAGGCCGGTATAAAAGCACGACAGGATTTAAACGATAAATACAAAAACTACTGAAACCACACTTTAGTAGAGTAGAACTTCATTCAATCAAACTCTAAAAAGGAATATTCAACGATATGCATAAGTCATTGTTTACTGGAATTAAGTTTTCATAGAAGTTTAAATAAAAGTTTATTACTACTTGGCATCTGAGTAGATCTCAGAAAGTCTTTTGAATCACCTGTCACGAAAAGTTGCAATGTGGGAAGAATAACACTTACATATGTATTCATTTCTAGATGAATGGCAAATATAACTGAACAGTTTAGAGTTCTAAGGCAGAAAATTAAAATTAATCTGAAATTGGGTAAAAAATTAAGAATTCTAAATTATGTCATAAATTCAATAGGAAGAGAAAGTTGTCTAAACTCCATATGTTTGAATTACGTAACTTGAGTGCGTATAGAGAATATTAATTCTTTACCCGCTTCTCTGTATCCTAAAAAGTGATCAAAATTACGCTGAATCTTTCACCTGGAAATTTATCATACTGTTTCACACATATTTCACGACTTTGTGAGGGGAGAGTCATGAGTGAGTAGGGTGTAAGCGGAGAAAGTCCTACAGCACTTATTCATTTAATTCAATATCAGAGAAGTAATAATTCTTCTACTCCTTATCTAAACTCTACAAAATAAATTAATGAATAGAGCTAAGCTTCTTAAAAACAAGCCTTGAGGATCTACGCGCTGCTCATGCTCAACATAGAAGAGAAAGACACAGGTTCGAATCCAGCTGCGTGGTATTTTTCCAGAGCAAGCCGCTCCTTCCGTGATTGTTGAAGATGTGGTTGACGGATAGGAAAAGTTAAAGATGAAACCCTTCTGCTCAATGATCGTGCACTTCGCTTCCTCCCCAAGTTCAAGAAGTGAAAACACCGTAGGGATTAGAACATGGCTGTAAGATATGAAACGATCAATGAGGTTGTTTCTTTCTTTTTCTTGAATATTAGCTTTGTATCTAGAGTTTTGTGCTTATTTCAGACGCATGTGAGAGGAACACTATTGTTATGGATTCCAACACAATTCCGGTCAGCTTTAGAAAAGAAAAGAAAAAGAAAAGAAAAACATTTTATTTCCAATAAAGTATAACATGAAATGTTGATACATTGGTTGGGAAGATGCGGCTAAATACTATCAAGCTTAATTAAAGAATCTAACATTAATAGTTCATTCACCCTCTTTTTTCCTTTTCCTTATGTAAATAAGAAATTTACACTATTTTAGCTGTGAACATATTCGTCAACAGCGAGTATCTTCGTTCTCACTTGATCTGTTCCTCCAATTAATCTGTCATTCTAACTACACTACTTCTCCAATATAGCACATACTGTATTTATGACACGAACGAATTATTTCTACATTAAGGACACTATTTGTCCACGAAGCACTTCGTATCAAGTTCAAAGCTTCAAAAGTAATGCACAAAGTATTGTTAGCCTATAATGGCTGATAATATCAAGTACGTCTGAACAAACTTAGAAAATCTATTTTCACCATTAATGAAAAGCTCATTTAGATTACACGTGATTTGAATACGTTAAGTGGTAATTATAACAGTCTACTGTGCAATGTGCGTTTGCTTACGATTGCCATCTTACGGAATGGAATTTAATGCTAAATTTAAATAAATTAATTATTGGAATCTGAAGTCAAGAATTGAAACGTAAAAGCCAAAAAGCTCTGACTTTCCTGAACTTGAGATTCGAAAAATGAGACACGTGTGTGCCAAAATACCGACTTTTTTTTCTTTACATGCCCCTATTTAAAATCTCCTTTACAGACAACGATTACTGAGGTATTGTGTAATAGCGGAGCCCAAAAAATACGTCATCTTAGTGGGATGACAGGCACTGTAAGTTCTTCTGAGTCAGCCGAGCAACGAAACGTGGTGAGTGTTCTTATCAAAGTTTTATTGAGATGAAGCCTAAACTTGAGGATTTTGGCCAGAAAAATCTTACATAGTATTGCTAAGTCGTCTTAAATGAACTAACGTTGCTGCCAGAGCCGCTCAAAATCAAGAATTCTTTTGAAAAAAGCCTTAACTTGAGGATTTTGGGCGAAAAAATTGTACATGTTATTGCTAAGTCGTTTTAAATAAAAGAACGAACGCGACCAGTTGCACCGTTCACAATCCTAAGTATTCTTTCAAAAAGCCGAAGCTCGAGGATATAAGTTAGAAAATTTTACACAGTATTACCAAGTCGTTTTAACTGAACTGTCGTCGCCATCGAAGACGAAGTAAAGTGTTTGAAAATCCGGTGACTGTTTTTGGTCTGCCTGGGGTGCAGGCAGACCGAAGGTTGTCTACGCAAGCATTTCTCGCATCCATGACCTAGTTTCTAGCGCATATTCCACAAGTGCATATAAAGAGCAGAGATGAATATCGATGAAAGTAGTGGCTGTCTAATTTTGACAATAATTCGTTCACCATTCTTTCAGCAAATGATGCTTCGATAATGTGTTGTTTTCACTTGGTGTGTTTGTTTTAAAGTCAGAAAGTTACAACCTTTGGTTATTCAGAGTGATTCTTATTCATGTCCCTTCACCGATCCCTCACTACCCTCACAATCACACAACCGAACCCTATCGTTGACGCCCAGTTTAACACCATAAAATACACAAGTGCTGCCTCCTCAGTCTAATTGTTCATAGAGAGCTTCAGGAAAACGGTAAAAAAAATTTTTCGAGAAAATTTTTTTTTCGATTCAATTTCTTCAGCTAGCGCCACAACGAACAAGAATTGGGCAGTGAAACGAGAGAAAACTGCGAGAATTTAATTTTTAATCTCTATTGTGTCTCGTATTCAGAGGATTTGATCTTTGGGTTATCTCGAACATCCTAAGTTAATAAAAGTTCCTGTAACTATACGCGTACTCTTGGTTCAAACGTACAGTGCGCAGTAAAACATGGATGATATCAATACTTAATCAAATTTCACGACGAAATAGAGACTGAACAATGTGTTCTAAAAAAAGTAGAGTGCTTAGTTAATTATATTATAATTAACCTGTTAGGTTAATTACTAGACTTTAATTAGCCGCTGACATAGCTTCCTTCCTCATTTGGTTGGTCAATCACATTAAGACCTTCATATTGAGAAATATTTAAAATCTAATTTTCCTGATGCATTTCAGGCATCAATTTTTTTTGAAACAATCGGTTCTACTTTTTTTCTTTCAAACCGAGCATGAACAAGAGAAGGCATGGAAGTAACAACAGTTGAAATAGACGTACCGTGGCAGAGAACACTGGCGTTTTGACATGCTCACCAGGAATAAGGTTTTAAAAATAGGATTAGCTCACGAGTGTGCAGTAGAAATCGCATGAGAGCTTCCTACAGTAGAAATGTGAGCAGTACAAATCGCATGAGAGATTCCTACAGTACAAATGTGTGCAGTAGACATCGCATGAGAGATTCCTACAGTACAAATGTGTGCAGTAGAAATCGCACGAGAGATTCCTACAGTACAAATGTGTGCAGTAGAAATTGCATGAGAACTTCCTACAGTACAAATGCGTGCAGTAGAAATCGCATGAGAGATTCCTACAGTACAAATGTGTGCAGTAGAAATTGCAACGAGTTTTACGTATCGTACGTCGCATAGACAAGAAACTCGGGACGTGTATTGAATTTATGACGTCTTGTTTTGGGAAACAAGAAACTCTGCAGAGAGGAACAATAAATGCCAAGAAAGTGTGTCATCAGAAGCAACAACTTCACGTCCTTGTTGCTGGAGGAGTGGGATGTGCGAAACGCCAGAGTTAATGAAAGACAATTATTTCTAATTTACTTTGTTTATCTTGCTTTTAATTTCCCTTGTTTATTTTGCTTTCAATTTGTTTACCAACAGAATAAGTGAACTTTACCTCTGAACGTTTCACTGGAATTTCAGTAGAACGAGGATTTTTTATCTTTCACTGTAAAGATAAAAATTCAAAGTAGCTCAGAGCAAGGCGAAAAAAGACGTTTAGGACAAAAAGCTCGCAGTTCGAGGTAGAAAAAGAAAATAAACAAAATCAAGAATGGTGTAGAATTGACCTTAAAAGGTAGCAGGGCGAGGTAGAGAAAGAAAATAGGCAAAATCTAGAATGACGCAGAACTGACTATAAACAACTGCACGAACTGGTGCAGTATCTCTAAAATTAAGGTTCATTCCTCGTCGACATTTGGCCTTTCTTCATACGGCAAAGACGCTCCATCCGGAGGTCTGTAGGAAGCTTGTGTCTGTTACACAAACACGTGTTTTTAGCACGGATGGAGGTGATCCAAGGGCTTGGAGCCCCCAATGGATGTGATGAGACTCGGACCAAACAAAGCAACTCCACAGAAGCTGAAGACACTCCTGCGCGACGGATTAGTTAGGAGGTTAGCTTAAGCCTCCCTAACCGTAAACAAAGGCGTTTCAAAAAAAAATCAGGGAGCGCAGAATCTAAGCACAAAGTGCATAGAAAGAGTGAATTGATACAGAAGTTTATGAAACAAGATAAAAGTTAAAGAAAAAAGCAGTAAGTGCTGAAAAACAGGACAGCAGGGAACCGAAAAAAGATGCTTCTTAACAAAATAAAAAATATTTTATGACAACAAAAAGAAGCCCTACCTAACTCACGGCTCGGGACCTCACATATTCCCCCTAGGAGTGTTAATTCCCATAGATTTCCCAGAGGGGCTCCTGCATTTCCCTGAGGGGCTCCTGCGCTCTGATCTAAGTCATTCTCAATAAGAATTGACGCCTAAAGGCGAACGTCTCTAATAACTAAACCAATGTAGCGCTCGAACCTCTCATGTCTTGGCAAAGAAGGCACATTAAAACCCGTAAAAGAGTTATGTAGGCTTTATTTATTCAAGTGTAGAATAAAAGGTTGAGCCACGAAAGGAAACATATCATGAGCCGCAATGGAGTTAAAATTTACAGACCGCCTCTCCAGCGGACCGCAGAAATTAACGAGCTCACAAAATCAAATAAACTGCGACGTCTAGTTGCACGGTAAAGATTATCTACTGATATCTGCAAACAAACATGTGCTTTTACTACTGACACAAGGGGATAAAAAACACCAAAATGACTACATTACTACTATATCACGTCTGATTGAGTTGAAGTGTACCGTATACGACAAAAAGTAGGCAACCAAAAGTATGAGTGTCATGGACAACTGGTCAGAGGACTCCAATTGTGATCATGATTATCGTTTTTAGCGTCTTATTAAAGTTTCTCCCTTATCAAGGCGATAATCACAGTAAAACTTGGCAGAAATTTAATTCAACTTTCACTAAAAGGGCGTAAGGTTTCAAATTTGGATGAGCGCAGCCCACCGCTACAGCCAGCAAAAAGAGCAGCGTAAGCATCTCTGAGAAATTATTTTACAAGAAAAATAGACACATGGACAAAATGGTCTGTTCCACGATACGCTGGTCTCCTCACGCGACACGAGAGACGTGACAAAAAAATAAAATAATAATGTCTATTAGGTAAGCCAGCACTGAACATTGAGCGCTAATGATGGCATCAGAGATGAGACGTGTGCAATTAAACAAACATCGGCATCTAAGGATCCTTTATTTCCAATTCAAGCTTGATACATATCACCTTGTTCATGGGTTTTTCAAATGCCTTATAACTAACACCAGGATACCATGACGGTTTTCCCCGGTCACGACCGGTACCCATTTCCCTCGGTCAAGACCAGTACCCATTTCAGATACCTGGGTAGAGTTGGGTATTGTGCTTTGAATTTTTCCCCTATACCCAACGGAGAAAGTCGCCACCCAGTGCCGGAATTAAAAGAATGTTCCCTTTAACTTTGGTTCATCTTTTCATATTAGGCAAATCAATAACATCCTTTAGCAATGACCACATCGAACACAGTTGAATAGTAAGGCATAACACAGAAGATTTAACTTATCACTCGAAATACGAAGATGCAGAGAATTCCTTTCGATACACATTCCTGACATTTTTGCGCGGTTTACTGACACAATAAATTCAGCGTAAGCTTTGCCGCGATGAGAAAGCTTCAAGTCAAAAGATGCTTCATCAGCAAAAGCACGATCACACACGAGAGCATGGCACCAATTTCACCGCTTGGTGACGGTGGCGCAGATCTACGGCGTCCCCAATGTACGGCTCAAACGTCCCTTTCTGGAGCATGAACGTAAAGATGAAACAAATCCACTGCGTAATTCCGTCTTGAAATAAAAGATACAATGAAAACGAACACAGACAACGCTTTTTGAATGACGGACGAGAAGCGGAAGCGAACCCAGCGCGTAATTCTGTCTTGAAATCCAAAATACAAAGAACACAAACACAGACTAGAAAATAACCCTTCAAAAGGAGAGGCTCGCATGATGTCGAGTCAGAGGCCAGGGGTTCTCACGACTGCAGAGCACATTGAACCTTCAAATCGAGCCAAGGTATTTACTGTGGTTTTATCGTACCAGGAAGATCCTTAAGGAACAAGGATGCTTAAATATTCTAGAACTCTTAGTGAAGCTGAAGACCCTCTACGTAATGATTATCCAAGTCATCCGCAAAAAATTGAAGCGCAAAGGCGTACGTCTTTTATAACTCCAGGGCTTCTGCTCATGAATGTTCAGATTTATTATTACCCATAAAACCTATTCAGGTGTTGTAGTTCCCTTATCCAATGCTGATATTCCACCACTTTGACGTTCACGTTGATCTTCACAGTCGGACGGAACTTTTCTGTATGTTCGTCACCAAATCAATCATGAAGCATTTTCGTTTGTTAATCATGCGTTCATTTTTCATTGCAATATTTAGTATGATGCCACAAAGATATATTAATAAAAACTATTTCTCCGCAGACAGATATTTTTATGACCTATATTGAATAATTCCGACTTAAATTGGTATGGGGACGTGGACTTGTTTCGCGTCAATTTCACATCTTTCAAAACAGACGGGAATTGATACACTTGAGATAAAGATTAAAATTTACTACTAAAGAACTAATCTATGACATTTTCAATTGAGACATATACGTTCTCGCTCACGTTACGACCTGGTAGCAAAGTAATTAAATGCGGTTTTGTAAAGGAAATGGATTTGGGCACGCAGATTTATTTACCCTGTAACGGCGAAATTTTTAGGTTCTTGGAACGAAAATTGCGGAAATTAATTTCTCTCAAATTTTTATTTATGGAACCCAGTAAATGTGGACTTTTAATCGAAACATTCAGAATATAAGAACAATGTTAGTGATTTTCACAACGTCCTTCACACAAGACGCTGGGCAAATGACAGTTGTCGCAGACGATCGGCAGGAGTGGGCGAGTGCGCGTTGAACACTCAGCACAAAATCCATCATTTAGCACAGTGAAGATCATCACAGGACAAGTCACTATCTACAGTGCTCTTTGTGGGATTCACAGGTAAAAAGCTGACTTCTTATTTACTGACTTGCATTAGTATGTTCCTTTCCTTTGGTCAACTGACAATAACAATGCCGTCGACAATGTGGCCAACACAATCAACTACGTATTTGACATTCCAGTACAACACCTGTTCCATAGCGCACAAATGTTCAGAAGTAGGCGCGACGTACGAGTCATATCACACGGGCGCATGTTTGAGCCAATCGATAAAATTTTCTAGAAAAATCCCTTCCATTGCTAAATTTCCCAGAACAATCGAAGGATTGATTATAAGAAAGTTTTAGCCTCCCTTTACCACAACAAAGATATTCAAAGAGAGGAAGGATGAAGGCACCATTTAGTAGATTAGATTAGTCGTTAGTTTTAGCCTCCCTACCCGCAGCAACAAATGCGATCCAAAGAGAGGAAGGAGGAAGGCACCATTTAGTATGGAGTTAAGGAAACGCGGAATCTACGCAGAAAGGGCATAGAAACAGTAAGTTGGGAAAGAAGATTATGAAACAAGATCAAAGTTGAAGAAGGAAGTAGTAGGTGCTGAAAAACAGGACAGCAGTGAACCGAAAAAAGGGTGGTCCATCACAAAACAAAATCCTATTCTACTGCAACAAAAAGAAAGCCTACCTAACCTTTAGCTCGGGCCCTCACAAAGTCCCCCTGGGAGCGCCAATTCCCAGCACCATTTAGTATGAAGTTGAGTTAAGGGAACGCGGAATCTTTGCACAAGGCGCATAAAAACAGAAAGTTGAGAAAGAAGTTCATGAAACAAGATAAAAGTTGAAGAAGAAAGTGGTAAGTGCTGAAAAACACGGCAGCAGTGAACCAAAAAACGTTGGTCTGTAACAAAACAAAAAACCTATTCTATTACAACAAAAAGAAGGCCAACCATACCTTTTGTTCGGGACCTCACACAATTCCTCTGTGAGCGCTACTTCCCACAGATACAACAATTGTATCCCCCTGAGGGGTCCCAGAACAATAAATTCTACCAATAAATTTCCGAGAACAACCACATTCACTAAAAAAATTTCAAGAACAATAAATTTCATTGATTAATTTCCCAGAAGAATCATATCCATAGATAAATTTTCCAGTACAATCAGTTCCATTAATAAAATTTCCGCGAACAATCACATCCAATAAAAAATTTCCGCGAACAATCCCATCCAATAAAAAATTTCCGGGAACAAAAGCAAGAAAAAAAACACTCAGAAGAAACAGAGCCACATTTCAGCCCCTACTCGATGTAGAACAAAGACACGATCATTCTAAACAGCGAGACAAACGTGACGTTAAACTGAGATGCGCAAAAGATGTGCGATACAGCGCTTTGAAATGGTCAACGTTCCACCCAACCTCGAGAGCCATCAGTTCACCACGCGTGCGATGAGATTCTTACAGGAAAAGAAAATTCTCTGAGAGAATTCTGAACCTCATTTTTTCGAATTACAAGATCTGAATTGCTATAATTTGGTAGTCAGAAGGAATTGCGAACTCCGTTTTCCTCGAATTACAAGATCTGAATTGCTATAATTTAGGAACAATAAACGAACACCATGCTTGCCTGTTAAGCTAAAAAATTTCAAGTGGCTTTAATGGTAAGCGAAACAACTTTCATAGTTCGTTCGTTTGTGAAGCTGACTCGATAATTCTCTAAATGAATTAATTAACAATGAGACGGAAACAAAGAAGGAGACGCAACTATTTTCAGCCACATAAATAATGAACAAGGAGCACAGACATACTTTTGATTGATTTAGTTTATGGCCTTCGAAGACCACCACACTCGCATTTTTGGAACTAACTAAACCGAAACATAACCTACAGAAATAAGATGACCAGAAACAAGATTCCTAACAGACACGTATGTCGTTTCTATTCGGTGAGAACTTTCAAGTCTAGAACATAAGTTTGGGTAGGAATTACCATGAAATAGGAACGTAACCTAGCCAAATCGACTTGAACTTAAGTTACAAAATTACGACGATACAAAAAATTACGACCATACAAATAATCAACCAATTCGGCCAGCAGATGTGCAGCTACAATAACGACGGTTATTCTTCCGCATTCTTACATCATTTTATTTCTCTATACATTGTGATTTAGGTCTGACCCAGTATACGAGAAGAACATAAGTTGAGATTGAGAGAAGTTTAGCAATGACCTACCAGTAAAAACACTACTTACGAGGTGAGACCTCCATTGATTACAAACAAAACACGGCTTATAAATGTTACAGTTCCTTTTTAGAAATTTTTAGCTTCGGACAATATACTATACATGCATGTTGACCGTGAGCCGAGACAATAATTTCGTCTTAAATTACCAAATCCACATTTTTATCGTTCTTACACTTCCCATATTCCCATTTAAGACAATGAGGCAACATACGAACCTTCATCAATACGTGAGGTCGACAAAGGGTTTAAGTTTCAAAATTAACGATACCAGAGTCCCGCGGACAGCCGCTAAAGAAACGACGTACGATCAGAAAACGTGAGACAATGAGGCAACATAAGAACCTTCACCAACACGTCGGGTGGCACGCACACAGAACACCAAGGGGATCTAGGTATCGGAATCTCACGCTCTCATGAGACGAGTGTGAGGGTGGGCCAGTGATGATTTGGTGGCCGGGAGCACTGCAAATTGTCATCGAATGACATATTATTGCTGCTGGAATCCAGGTTACTTTCCCGTAAATTCATAGCGATTATAGACACAAGTTATATCTATTGAATTTTATTCAAGGTTTAAACCTCGGTCTCCGCTCACAGTAACAAATACACTTCAGCCCAACACTGCAACGTTTTGCCAGTCATACTGACTCATTTACAGAGAGTTATAATCTCAAGACGTTAATGAGCTCAAAGAGACACGCACGGGATCACAAAAACGTTTAATCATATTTTCCCGAAACATTATTTGAGTTGAAAGGCGATCGAACAATTCTGAGTGATGCACTACCACGGTAGAGGAAACAAGGTAGGTCAAACCAGTCTTTTTTTCGTTGACGTTGTAGTTTTGCTGACGTCACGGAAACGAACCAATAGCAGCGCTCATTTTGCTTCTGGTAGCACTGCTACCCCCAAATCTGGCTCCACTATTGGCCTAACGACATGGTATTTGTGTGACTTCATAAAGTTTGTTTGCAATAAAGCCTTTCTATTGGCTAGCCGAACAAGAGGAGGTGTATTTCCCCCCATAGAAATGACTCTACCTTGTTTCCTCTACTGTGTGCACTACTTAGCTAGTTTAGTTCCAACCTTATCTCATAACTAGCCGCCAGTTTTGGGGCATATTAGAGATAAAAACATATTTCTAACATGCTTCACCAGCCTTCAAAAAGCGCGAACCCTTAGGATTTTTCATAAAATACATAAAAAATAGCAGACGTTCCAACCTTTAAGGCCATTAAAAAACACAAAATTTCGGTGTTAAGTGACGCAACTGCGGTACAAGGACAGGACACTAGGGACGTAACATTAAAAACACAAAATTTAGCATTGGATACCAAAAAATTCACCAGATCGGACACAGAAATCAGAGGCCTACGATATTCGCTGCACGTCGACACTCAGGGCCTATAGAAAAATACACCAAAACAATTTATTCCCAACATGAGGGAAAAATAAAAACGATAAATAAAGTGAAAAAACGGATAAATACGCACACAAAGAATGGAAATGTTACACAAGAGTAGTTCTCACACACAATTGAGCACGTTAATCACGGAATAGAAAAGCACTTGAAGCAAGAGTACAATTTCGAACAAAATTCATCATTATCATAATTATTTGAGTTTTCCCGCAGTGTTCGATACTCAAATACATCATTATAGCCATAAAGCTAGCAACCAAAGTTCGTTCTTCGATTTGACTACGTTTCGAGCTACTATTTTTTGTGGTCAAAATTCTCAAGTTTAAACTATTTTCAGACTAACACCTTGACAGCGAATTGAGACATATGGGTACCACTAGGAATATTTCTTTTGGGATAAGAAAATGTGTCTCCGTTAACGTATCGGGGTAAATGAACAGCATTTCTGCTATTTCAACACCTTTTCAAGATTATTTTTTAGCACAAAAGGACAAATATTATTACATTTTTCACATCGCTAGAAAAAATACGAGTATTTTCGAGCAGTAATGTCGTTCTTTAAACTCTGCTACACGCAACCTAAGTCACACACTCGTAGCGACCATTGCAAACGTAGTCAGCGCGTTGACACATTGACTGCGATGGGTTGAACTGAAGTTCAATATCTAACTCAAATTTAAAGTCAAAAGTTGTTAAGAATTTCATAGATAGAAAACATTAACTGAGTAAAATAAATACCATTAATTTAAAAAGATTGTTCAAAAATTATTCAAACGATGGGTCGTTTTGTGTTTTGGGTCGTTTTGCAGCTGGAAAAACTTCAGCACGACCCACCGGTGGGTCATACCACAATGAATTTGTTGAACAAGGGTTGCGAGAACCAAGATTGCTCAAATTGTACTTGAAAAACTCAAACTAGATGGCAAGATTGGACAACACCTAGCGTAGTCACGCCGACTTGAAAAAATTTACGCCGTCAACTTTACCGCTACAACAACCTAAATGGTTTGAAAATCCGGTGCCCTGCTGTGTAAAGTAGCAAGATGACATCAAAAACATCCATGAAACTAGTGAACATCCATGAAATAAATGAACATCCATGAAATAAATGAACATCCATGAAATAAATGAACATCCATGAAATAAATGAACATCCATGAAATAAATGAACATCCATCAAATAAATGAACATCCATCAAATAAATGAACATCCATCAAATAAATGAACATCCACGAAATAAATGAACATCCATCAAATAAATGAACATCCATCAAATAAATGAACATCTATCAAATAAATGAACATCTATCAAATAAATGAACATCCATGAAATAAATGAACATCCATCAAATAAATGAACATCCATGAAATAAATGAACATCCATCAAATAAATGAACATCCATGAAATAAATGAACATCCATGAAATAAATGAGCATCCATGAAATAAATGAACATCTATCAAATAAATGAACATCTATCAAATAAATGAACATCCATGAAATAAATGAACATCCATGAAATAAATGAACATCCATCAAATAAATGAACATCCATCAAATAAATGAACATCCATCAAATAAATGAACATCCATGGAATAAATGAACATCCACGAAATAAATGAACATCCGTGGAATAAATACTTCGTGACGCAGGCACAAGTCACAGAGCAAACAAAACTACCTAACTGCGGTACAGCTTTCACATGAATAACAATTTCGAAAATCTTCACGGGTTCACAGAAGCCAAGAACTTTAGAATTGCTTCTTCCATCCAGTATAAAAATTACCTACTTGTGGAGATACAATTCCGATAGCGTAAGAACTAAGTGCATTCCACACCCTCGTCCTTAAGAATAATTCAGTCAACCTTCCAGTTAAATCACTTTATGCAAACTTCGGCACACAGCTAAAAAATAATCCCATTTTTGCACAACTTGACTCAAGAACAGCATTAGCTGAATGACTGGTATTCATTTACATAGGTTGATATTCCCTCAAAATGAAGTCGTACGGTAGAATTACAAAACTTCGCATCAAAATGACACTTTCTAGTCCGTTCATCCAATAGATTTATATCCCATTTCAGTTTGATTTAATTCATTACATTATACTGTATTAATTCTCTCTGTGTTCACGCTCTCGTCAGCAAAGATCAGACGTTGGAGCAGTGGTTCTTAACCCCTGGGTCGCGACCCAAAATACGGTCGCCAAGCCATTTCATTGGGTCGCTAAGTGTTTGTGTAACCTGTTTGAGTTGACTTACAGTGCAGTAAAATTTTTTGATTGTTGAAGTTCATCACGTGATAAATTACCAAGAAATTCACTGAACATTTCTTTATTGGAAGCCTGTTAATTGTTCAACGATTGTCAGTCGTTTAACGATTGACAAATTTTGGATCACTGCCAAAAAATGTTAAGAACCACTGAGTTAGAGCAGCCACGAAGAAGTCTTATGCATTTCGTAGAGACACAAAGCTTTCTAAGCTTCGATACTCTCATCAAAAGCGTTCCTTTCACCCCCAGCCCACCTCCTCAACTGAGATTAGATTATTAGTTAGTTTAAGCCTCCCTATCCTCAACAAATGAGATCCAAAGAGAGGAAGGAAGAAGGCCCCATTTAGTATGGAGCTAAGGGAACGTGGAATCTATGCAGAAAGGGCATAGAAACAGTAAGATGAGAAAGAAGTTCATGAAACAAGATCAAAGTTGAAGAAGAAAGTAGTAGGTGTTGAAAAAACAGGACAGCAGTGAACCGAAAAAAAGTTGGTCCGTAACAAAACAAAAACCTACGTTATTTTAACAAAAAGAAAGCCTACCAAACCTTTTGCTCGGGCCCTCACATTTTCCCCCTGGGAGTGCTCCTCAACTGAGATGCCAACCATTCAGCATTAACACCACCCTTTTTCATCAGTTCTAGCCAATATCGATTTCATCCTAGCCAAACTCCTCAACCGAGATGCCAACCATTCAGCATTAACACCACCCTTTTTCATCAGTTCTAGCCAATATCGATTTCACCCTAGCCGAACTCCTCAACCGAGATGCCAACCATTCAGCATTAACACCACCCTTTTTCATCAGTTCTAGCCAATATCAGATTTCACCCTAGCCGAACTCCTCAACCGAGATGCCAACCATTCACACCCATTCAGCACTAACACCACCTTTTTCATCAGTTCTAGCCAATATCAGATTTCACCCTAGCCGAACTCCTCAACCGAGATGCCAACCATTCAGCATTAACACCACCCTTTTTCATCAGTTCTAGCCAATATAAGATTTCACCCTAGCCCACCTCTATAACTGAGATACAAGCCATTTAGTATTAACACTATCCCTTCTATATCAGGTCTATTCTAGACCCCATTTCACCCCAAGCCCACCTCTTCAATCGAACTGCTAGCCATTTGGAGCTAACACCACCCCTTTCGATCATCAGCTTCATATCTCACCCCCTGCCAATGTCCTTAACTGAGATACAAGTCATTTAATATGGAAAATATCTTTTATATCAAAGTGGTGATAACGAAGTTTTAAGAGGGGAACTGGGCCTTCGCACGTCACCAAAGACAATCCCACTAGCAGAACATATACACGAGACTCCGGCACGCAAATCAAGACACGACAGGATGGAGGCGAAGACAATAAAGTTTTTTCAAAAAAACTTAAGAGAATATCAATATTACAAATTCGAGTGGAGGTTAGCAAATGAGACAGAATCCTCTAACGGAATATTTCTTGCTCATCTGGATGACGCAGCGCTTCAAACCCGGACCCAAAATTACCGCGGGCATTTCACAATTCGTTGAAAATATTAACAAACTAGCTCGAGATACGCAGTCAAACGAGAGTAAAATAGAACGCACTGTGCACTTAAAATATGAGAACATTTCACAAAGATCACACTCATTTCATGCCACACGACATCATTTGAGTATGAGCTCATCACGCAACGATGAACAACCGCACAGGTGAAGATCACATAATAATAATCAAGCCAGTTAACGACAACTTCGGTCAAAGACTATATAGTTCTTGCTTAGGTATTTCTACCAAAGTTGCCTTCACAGTTACGAGATGACACTGTCACTGATCGTCCCAGTAGTATTTCCTGCTTCCAATCCACAGTAGTAGTATTTTGCTTCCAGTAGTATTTTCCTTCCCTGACTGCTTCCAACACACATCCAGTTACCAGATCACTTGACCCGGTGAGGCTGGATCAGAGACGCAGAGTTGGGAGCGTGTGGAGATGACGCCTTACGATCGACGCGACCCTCCGTATTGGTACGGCGTGTATCTGTCGAGATCAGAGCACTTCCAGCCTTATTTGTAAGAATACCGTACGTACACTTGCATTATTTCAACTGTCATTACAGATTAACTATACTTAGATGAACAGTCAGTACCGATTAATTATACCCGGATGAAATGTCGATATCAATCAACTATTCCTGGAAGAACTGTCATTACAGATTAACTATACTTAGATGAACAGTCAGTACCGATTAACTATACTTAGATGAAATGTCAGTACCAATCAACTATACCTAGATAAACTGTTAGAATCGAATAACTATATAAGTACGAACTGAGTATCGGTCAACTCTATCTGGATGAACTCTCAATAGGGATAGACTATCCATTTGAATGAACTATTTATGAGTATACGGATGGCTAATCTGCATGGATGAACTCTCAATAGGGATAGACTATCCATTTGAATGAACTATTTATGAGTTTACGGATGGCTAATCTGCATGGATGAACTCTCAATAGGGATAGACTATCCATTTGAATGAACTATTTATGAGTATACGGATGGCTAATCTGCATGGATGAACTCTCAATAGGGATAGACTATCCATTTGAATGAACTATTTATGAGTATACGGATGGCTAATCTGCATGGATGAACTTATTTATTAAGATAGATTATCAACATATAGTGTCTACATGGATTTACCTCTCTAAAGGTATTTGAACGGACCATCTATATGGATAAACTATCTGAAAGACTATCTACGAGTAAGGACTATTTGGACGGCTTGATTTATTTAGAAAACTATCAAAATAATATTTCAAAAGAATGAGTTATGCAAAATACTCCGTTGCTAGCACAAAGAAAACTTGAAAAATATGCAAACACATAAAACACCAACCCTTCACTATCAAAATTCAGGAAATTAACACAATTAACGATGAAAAAATGGTACACAAATGAGAATTCTTAGTTCTCTCGTTCCGAGCAACATATTTCATTATGTGGGAGTTATCTTCATAGTTTTGAGGTATTGGGAAACATCTGAATGGGTATCAACCGAACGCCCCTCAACACGTTAAGTGCAACGAGCTAAACTGAAGTCAAAGATTCCACTTTGATTAAACTCAACGTCAACATCTGACCATCATTTAATAAAAATTTAATCAAAACGCGCCATTATCTGGCCGTCGTCAAAGTGCCTCCCCTATGCAGAAAGAGAAAGCTCTGATATTTTTAGATGTGTCTAAATGATCGCATAATTTGTGACAAATCGGTAGGTCACTTGCATAATGGAAATTTTCTTCAGAAACAATCAGGTTCAAGCCGTTCAAGTGTTAAAATTATTCTATAACAAGCTAGGAAACCTAGAGTAACAACTAAGGGAAGAGTAACAAGCAAGGAAACCAAGAGTAACAAGCAAGGAAACCAAGAGTAACAAGCAAGGAAACCAAGAGTAACAAGCAAGGAAACCAAGAGTAAAAAGCAAGGAAACAAAGAGTAACAAGCTAGGAAACCAAGAGTAACACTTTAGGCAATCAAGAGTTACTAGTTTAGGCAATCAAGAGTAACAAGTTAAGTAAATATACCATAATAAGTAACACTAAGGTGGTATAGAAATACAATAATAAATATACTAGGTTAATAATTACACCGTGGTAGGCCACATACTAGGCAGGCAGAAAGGTAGACCATGCTAGGTAGGTCACGTATCAGCCAAGTCAACGGCTGAATAAATATCAAGGGAGAGCCAAAGAACCTTGATTGAGGGAAGGCCAAAGAGCCTAAATTAAGGGAAGGCCAAAGAGCCTAAATTAAGGGAAGGCCAAAGAGCCTAAATTAAGGGAAGACCAAAGAACCTTAATTAAGAGAAGGCCAAAGAATCTAAATTAAGAGAAGGCCAACGAACCTTAATTAAGAGAAGACCAACGAACCTTAATTAAGGGAAGACCAACGGACCTTCATTAAGGGAAGACCAACGGACCTTAATTAAGGGAAGACCAACGAACCTTAATTAAGGGAAGACCAACGAACCTTAATTAAGGGAAGACCAACGAACCTTAATTAAGGAAAGGCCAACGAACCTTAATTAATTGAAGACCAAACAACCTTAATTAAGGGAAGACCAAACAACCTTAATTAAGGGAAGACCAAACAACCTTAATTAAGGGAAGACCAAACAACCTTAATTAAGGGAAGGCCAACTAACCTTAACTAAGGGAAGGCCAACGAACCTTAACTAAGGGAAGGCCAACGAACCTTAATTAAGGGAAGGCCAACGAACCTTAATTAAGGGAAGGCCAACGAACCTTAATTAAGGGAAGACCAAAGAACCTTAATTAAGAGAAGACCAGAGAACCTTAATTAAGGGGAGGCCATGGCCGCAATTTCCATAACCACACCAACAGGGATCCTGTGCGCCCTGCTTACACTGCATACTACAAAGATGTAGCATTGCTTGTGAAAAATGTGAACTTGTGAGGACCACACTTTTAAGCTCGTGATCACTGCTCCTTCGCCGCACACTCGGCTCATCCCTTCATCTCTGGTTCACCTGACTTCACACCTCCCATGTGCAGTTAAGTGTAGTCCTCTATCACAAACACGTTCATCAATTATCAATATACAAGGCTAATATTCCTTTCAATACCTCTCACATACACACACACATCAACCATTAAAATTTCATATTAACATTCCTTTTTAATCCCTCACATACACACATCACTCCAAACATCAGATTAACACCCCTTTTTAATGCCTCACATATGCGTTTCAACATGAACCCATCAACATCAACCCTCAAAACATCAAATGAATACCACCGTTTTAATGCCTTAAATACACGCATCAACCCTCAAAACTTCAGATTAATACCCTTTTTTAATGCCTCACCCACAAATGAAATATCCAAACCTCAGCTTACCCCTGCAACACCTCTCACACACTATACCTCTCATCACATTCAGTCTTCCTTTTCATAGAGAGCAGCTCTCTCACTCTGTACTCTTGTTTGAACTTCAGTTACAGCTAATTCGCTCAGGACATAGCTCCTGTTATAGTCCAAAGCTATACAAGAGCAAAATAAAACTATTTTATTAATGGAGCGTCCAAATCGAGCTTAAGAAAAACTATTTGAAAGTGAAATCATTCACAAAATGTAACAAAATAAGTGGATGGCGAAAATGTGTCACAAGCTAAATAATTCATTCAGCCATACAACACGAAAATTGCACACAACAGCAGCTAACAAGCTTAGATTAGATGTTAGTTTAAGCCTCCCTAACCGCAACCAGGGCTTTTCAAAGAGAGGAAGGCACAATTCAATTTGGAAATAAGGGAACGCGGTATCTATGCAGAAGGGGCATTGAAACAGTAAGTTGAGAAAAAAGTTTGTGAAACAATATAAAATTAGAAGAAGAAAGTAGTAGGTGCTGCAAAACAGGACAGCAGTGACTTATTTTATTTTATTTCAGCAAAAAAGAAGGCCTACCTAACTCTCAGCTCGGGCCCTCACACATTTTCCCTTGGGAGTGCTAATTCCCGTAGATACAATAGTTGCATCTCCCTGAGGGGGGAGGGGATGAAATGCTTTTGTTTTTAAGCAGAATAATGCCAGTAAATCAATTAGGAGACACAAAAAAATGTTCGTCCACACATTTATTCAACAACAAAATTCCAAAGACAAAGGTAACCACAGAAAAATTCTGAATTTCTACAGAGAACTCCACGAATTGACACAAAACGTCCTTCAACTCAACTCCGCAAAAATACAAACAAACTAACCAAAAAACTACCATATAACTAGGTAAAGATGCCGATGTGCAACACAACTAATAAAAAGAACAAATTTGTTCTGCTTTTTGACAGAGGTTGAAATTAAGAATCACTGCCTATTCTCAAATATAGTTGATATTCATTAGCCCCTGGTCTATGCCACACACAAAATCTGATGCAGAATTCCATTGCATGAGAGAGGGGCGATTTGTCATAGCTTTTTGGCAACTTGTTCATTATCGTGTTTTCTTCTTTGTTTTACAGCACTGATGGTGGAATCAGAGATTCCGAAACGTTTGCAATTAAAAGAATGTTCCCTTTTATATCGGTTCTTTTTTCATTTTACGTATTAGATTTTCAAAAAATCGCCCTTTGAATTCTATTAGACCCCACTTGAAGGTGTGCAATACATGTGCAGAAGCCTATTGGCAACTGTTTCTGCGGTTGATTTCATTGCTTTTCTTTTCTTAAATTAATTTAAACATGAATTTTTCTCCTGTTATGCAGGAAAAACGTGAATCACTGGAAATGTGATTAACATCTGACATTCGGTTCTTGCTATACTTATGATTAGATTATATATTAGTTTAAGCCTCCCTAACCGTTAAAAAAAGTGTTTCGAAGAGAGGAAGCCATGATTTAGTGTGGAGATGAGGGAATGCGGAATCTATGCAGAAGGGGCATAGAAATAAAAAGTTGAGAAAGTAGGTCATGAAACAAGATAAAAGTTGAAGAAGAAAGCAATAGGTGCTGAAAAACAGGACAGCAGTAAACCCAAAAAAGGTTGTTCGTAACAAAGCAAAAAACATTTTATTTTATTTCATTATTTCCTAACTCTCAGCTCAGGACCTCACACATTTTCCCCATGGGAGTGCTAATTCCCATAGATACAATAGTTGTATCCCCTTATTGGGGTGCTATACTTGTGAACTAAATAATATGTTAATAACTTTACCCTTTAAACTCGACAATAATCTCATTAGCTTCCTATTTTCTTGTTTTCAGAAAACAAAATCCCTGAACACAAGACGGACAAAAGACGTAAAGACTGTCGGTCATTTAGCACAAAATGCAAGAGCCTCGCGAGGTGTCAATTTGGTCACTTTTTGCTGCGTTCTCTTTACACTTTGGCTGCAGCAACTAAATGTTGAGTTCAACACCAAACTCTAATTTTAAGTCAATTGTAGTTAGCCGTTTAGAAAATACCAAGCATGAACTGGATCGTGCCTTCATTTAGCTTAGATTAAATATTTATGAAAATTGAGTTTGCGACTGCTGGTCATTCAGCAGCAATATGAAAATTACCTCCGTGTACCACTGGTGGCGCACGTCGCAGTTTAAGTGTTTATCTGGACATAAGTTTGTCACTGGTGAAATAGAAACACAGAGATAAAAGCTCCATACTGACAATGAAGGCAATTGCCCAAGAAGGCAATTTATCAAATATACCAGGAAAATTCTGCACAAGAAATGCTGAGCCTGAGCAAGCAAGTCAGGAAGCACCTGGTATCAAGCGGAATTTTTGATGTTTAGGAAATTTTAAAGTTCCAACAATGTCAATATTTTAATGCAAGCTATTTCCTAACAGAATTACGACTCTACACAAATGTGTACAATGGGTGAATCATTCAATTCAATGGAAAAATTGTATTCATTATTGGGAACAAATAATAAAGCTAACAGAAGTCATGCGGGTAACAAAAAAAAGTCTTTCATCAACCCTGTTTGCCAAGATGTGATCTCACGCTGATTTAGAGCGTAGGAATTATACCGTTTCAGTTGGCAATTTTTAAGCATGGACAAGTTATGAAAAACATCCTAAACAACAGAAATAAGAAGAAGAAAACTACTGCTAAGGTTCCTATGTGGGCTAACCAGCCCCGTCTGGCATGCAAAGAAAGTAGAGCGTTAAAGTACACTACAAAACCAAGAACCCTTTTCTATGTATTGTAAATTCGTGCACAGAAAATATCCAGTCCAAACCATAAAGCTAGTTAAAAAAAGGTAACGCTCGCATTCTAGAACTATATTTACGACGATTCAGTTATCAAAAAAGACAAATGAAGTAAGTACAGTCAATAAGAGTCTTCGTCAAACTTCACGAGTAGGCAATAACTACAAGTACTGCTCAGATTCATAACAATTGCATTCAAGAACTACATTTACGACAATTCAGTAATCAAAAAACCTCGAATGAAGTGCAGTCAATAAGAGTCTTCATCAAACTCCACGAGCAGTCAGTAGCTGTATTCATAACAATCCCATTCAAGAACTACATTTATGACAACTCAGTAATCAAAAAAACTCAAATGAAGTACAGTCAATAAGAGTCTTTGTCAAACTCCACAAGCGGGCAGTAGCTGTAGCATAAGTTGAAAGAAGATATCAGCGTCAGAAAGGAACAGTCAAGCGTGGTCGAGTCTCCATCCTCAGTCAAAGTCGAGGATGAGGAATAACAGTCAAGCGTGGTCGAGTGTCCACCCTCAGTCAAAGTTGAAGATGAAGAATAACGGTCAAGCGTGGTCGAGTGTCCACCCTCAGTCAAAGTTGAAGATGAGGAGCAACGGTCAAGCGTGGTCGAGTGTCCACCCTCAGTCAAAGTCGAAGATGAGGAGTAACGGTCAAGCGTGGTCGAGTGTCCACCCTCAGTCAAAGTCGAGGATGAGGAGTAACAGTCAAGCGTGGTCGAGTGTCCACCCTCAGTCAAAGTCGAGGATGAGGAGTAACAGTCAAGCGTGGTCGAGTGTCCACCCTCAGTCAAAGTCGAGGATGAGGAAACTCTTGCTCTTGAAAGGCTGCTTAGACTGATCATACCGATGGTCTTTGGAGGGCACGGTGGCAGCTCGCTTCTGCAGCAGCACGGGAAGTCCTGTCAACGGCAGGTCCAAGCGTACAACCTTCAAGAGAGCTAGCGTCTCCAGGCGAGGAGCTGTAAATGAAAAATGACTCAAACACGATGACTGCGATGGGTTTAACTGAAGTTCAGCATTTAACTCAAATTTAAATTAAAAAATTGTTAGCAATTTTATAAATACCAAACATCAACTGGGTCCATTGAATACCATCAATTTTAAAATATTCATTGAGCACAACCCACCAATGGGTCGTATCGCAGTCAACAGGTTAATGAGATAACGGTTGGCAAGGGTATGACAGATACGGGAAAACGTGCTTCACTGCGTCGCACTCGTGAAATTTTCCGAATGATAACTCGAGGGTGGCGAGACAAATATCAACCTAAATTTTGTAAACCAAAACAGTTTCAGAACATGGATCAACGTCCTTAGCTAATCCTTTGCTAATAGATCCAATGCAGTACAAAATCTCGAGGTGCTATAGTTAAAGCCAGTGCCGATATTTGCGCAAAAATCGGCCCTGGCTTTAATGATATACCATTAATAACCTTTTAATATACTATTAAAAATTAAAGATTCAAGGCAAGGGATGTATCCTTTAACCTGTTCATCGCGTTTCCGCGGTTGTAAACGGCGGGATTGGTTAGGTTGTAGGTGGCAGGATTGGGAAATCGACTTAATGCTCGAATACATTTTTAACCTTCCTAAGAAATATGAAAAATACAATGCCACAATACATTTCACTTGGTATGATAACAGATTTTTCTTAAAGAGGTCGCGAAACAGATGAAATGTTCATTTATAACAGTGCGTGAATGAGCAATTTACCGACGTTCACACATGGCCCAACACGCGGGGAACGTGTTAAAAATCCCATCGCTAAAGTGAAACGAGAACTCCGGTACGCGAGACGCACAAACAAATGCGTTTTAGTGGAATGAGGCGAGAGCTCAAAGTTTTCGCCACAACAAGATGCTCAACAAATCTAAACTAGATGAAAACCAGATAAAACATTAAACCTTTTGAAATTTGCTCATCATAGGCTCACAAACTAATGATAATGTTTTGAGTCACTTCACAATTGCGACGGTGAAGAGAATGACAAAATAGAAGTCCATGATACCGCACTCTTTTCTAAGTTTTCAATGGCAATTTTAAGTCATCTTCATCTATGCTAGATACGAGAGATATGCGACTAAAATATGCAAATGTACTTTTATTACACATGGGGATATTTAATTTTTAAACAAGATTTTCGTTCGCGATGTACTAATGATCATGAAAGAACTAAGCACTATGCGCTCATCAAAAACAAAAGGCAGACTCACATGAATGATGAATGGTAAGTAGCAACGAAAATGATATTCAAAAGCATTAAATATCAAAACAGAAAAGAAAATGAACAAAACTACTTGAAAACAGAATACACACACAAACACCTAATTAAAAAATTCCTACACCAGACAGAGTAAAACAGTAACTAAAACCAGCACATTCGACTGACCTAAGTCAAGTCTCCAGAGATCTTCGAGCTCCTCTAAGTGCACCTCATTCTCGTCAACTGATTTAAGAGACCAACTCAAACTAATACATTAGACAGACCCAAAAGACCAAACTAGCACATTTGACTAACCTAAGAGACCAACACTGCCTAGCGAGTTCGACTGACCTAAGTCAAGTATCCAGAGATCTTCGAGCTCCTCTAAGTACTCCTTCTCCTCGTCAGTGTCGTACATCTCGTTGTTGTTGGTCCTGGTGTCCTCGTCTTCAGGGTGCGTGCCGCCGAACATGTACACGAGAGGCCCGACCCTGCACATCGCCTGCCGCCGCCGGGGGGAGGGGCGCACGTCGGGGTATGCGTGCCATGCCCACAGCGACGTTTCTGGGACAACACATTTCCTTGCCGCTCTGAACACATCCTCTATAAGTTATATTTTCTGTGTTATCATAATCAAGTGATCTTAAAGGAGAATTTAGAGCCTAAGTGCTGTGAATAGGACCGGCTTGAGTGAGCTTTTTAGTGGTGCAACGAATGTTATCGTGATTGAATGGCCATTAAAAAGAATTTAGTTCCTTACCGCTGTGACCAGTCACATGCCCACATCAAGGTTTCTGAGCACAGCACATTTCTTTACTGCTCTGGACCCTCCCTGAGATAACTTTCCAGTGCAAAAAATGTTATTGTTTTAGTGCTGCGATAATGGTAATAAATGGTCATAAAAGAAAATTTTGTTCAAGCTCTCCTTGAGTTGAAATTTTCAACACGCACACAAAGTGTGAACTATTTCGGAAGCTTGAGAAAAAAAAAAGCAGGTACAATTCTAAACTCATATCAAAAAAACTACGCTACTAAGACTTACTCAAGTCAAAAGAATACAAGTCGTTCATGTGGCAAGATGTTTGGCTGTTGAATCCGGCAAATATGAATAGCTTTCCTTTGTAGAAAACTGAAAAAGAAGACATAATATTAGTCGACAAACGGAGAGTTCTAAATTTGAAAATGTTAGCAGTGGAGCACATGCCTAGACAATTTCAACACCTGTGTATTTCTCGGTTTTTGAGATGTAGTAATAAACAAAATTTACCTCAAATACTATGAACACCAAAGAATATTTTCTCAACACTATTGATGCGGTCCTCAAGAATATAATCAATGAATGGTGAAATAATATTTTCAACAATCAATGTACGTCAATACTTAGAATAGAGAAGGGCTACCGACCCATCCAAGTGAGAGAACAGAGCTATCAGAGTCTTACATGTCATCTTCTATTCGCGGTAGGAGCTCAAATTAAGCGACAGGGTGATCAAACATGAGTGACAATTTTGAATAGTACAATAGTACAAAGTCTGGTGAACTAAAACTACCCACCACAAACGCAGTCCCTGAACCCTAATAACTAAAACGATCATCCTCAACCCCAACAATAAACGCATTCTCTGAATCCCAATAACAAAAGCAGTCCCTGAACTCACAACAAAAGCAGTCCCTGGATCCCAATAACAAAAGCAGTCCCTGAACTCATACCACAAACGCAGTTTCTGAACCCTAACAACTAAAACAATCTTCGCTACCACAAAGCTGCAAGGCGCGACTCACAGGCGGAGTGAGACCGTCGGCCGCATGGCGTTTGGTCTGTATTGGAGGGGTTGACTTTCCTCCAGGTCTTCTTTTCAATAGAGTACATGTGGAGCTTGTTAGGGTAGGTCTCTTTGTCCTGGCCGCCGTACAGTGGGTGCGGCATCTCACGGCCACCGAACACGAGCAAGTTGCCGTCCGCGTCGCAGCACATCGTGTGGAAGTCCCGGTATAACGGGTTCTGGCCCTGCGTCAAACGGACGTTTTAAAATCTAAAATTAATTTTTTTTTACCTAAATAGTACCCTTGATGTGTGATCCCAAAAGCTGGTATTATTAGGACAAACAGTCCCACTCTTCGAGGAGTAAAAAATTAGAATGCTTGTAAAGGCATGGAAATACAAAAACTGAATTCTGGCCTTGCATCAATGAGACACTTAACACTCCAAAATTAATAACTTGCAAAATGCAAATAATATCTGAAACCACTCCTGCGGTATTGCATTCAAAGCTAGTTAGTTAGCAGCAGAGATTAAAATTTGTACTCTATAGAAACAAAAAAAATCGTCTCACAAAAAACAACTGAGGCAAATAAAATTTGAAAGTATTATCTACTTTTCACTGTTCATCAATAAGAAATTCACGCCTATAATTAGTGATCTACACCAATTGTTGTTAATCTTGTTTATTTGTTCAATTGTCAAAGCCTATGCTCGGATCTCAGTAATAACATGTGGCAAAATTCAATTCCCTGATTTTAGCAGCACCGTAAGGCAAAACTTGAAAAATTTCATACGCGGTACTGTCGATAGAATTTGTCAGAAATTACGCAAAATAAGGAGTATTTTCTCAAAATTTGACATACAAGCAACATGTGCTAAAGCGTGATGGGAGGTCAGTAACATAAATACTCCTCTTCCAACCATTTGCTGTTAGTGTAAGACAGATTAGATTTTATTTTAAGCCTCCCTAATCGCAACAAAGGCATTCCAAAGCAAGGAAGGAGGAAGCACTATTTAGTATGGAGTTCAGAAAATGAAGAGTCTATGCACAGGGTGCATAGAAACAATAAACTGAGAAAGAAGTTCACAAAACAAGACAAAAGTTGATGAGGAAACTAACAGGAAAGACAGGACTGCAGTGAACCAAAAAAAATGGTCAGTAATGAAACAAAAAACATTCTATTTTTGACAAAAAATAAGCCTACCTGACTCTCAGCTCGGGACCTCGCATTTCTCCCTGGGAGTGCTAATTCCCATAGATACAATAGTTGTATCCCCCTGATGAGATCAGTAACATAGATACCTCCTCACCGTATGCCATGTCAGGCAGCGGACGACAAGCAAGGTTCTCAGCACAAGAGCTAAATTGCTAGATCACGCACGCTGTGATACCGGGTCCGAATGCTCTCTCTACACAGTTTGCCTCCTGCATCACTGTGTAAATACTTCTTTTGCGCTCACACATGTTTAAATCAATTTTGCTTGTGTAGCAGATTCATCTAAAAGAATTACTCAGGAATGATCCTGAAATGACTTGCGCCACGCTACTCTACTTTGATGCCTGTGCACCATTGGTGTGTGCCATACCGTTGACAAAAAAAAAGACTGGTTTGACCCTACCTTGTTTCCTCCACCGTGGTTTACACCACGGCAGGCACCTTGGTTCAAGAAACACACGAATGTTCCAGCCCAAACTCACTGACATGTCTACAAACAAGTTCCTTGGTTACCTTCAATGGCATCTCGGTCCAGATGAAGGTATTTAGGTCGAGTGCGTGCAAGGATAATGTGAACTGTGAGATCTGCTCGACATAGCCCCCGTGGATATACATTGTGTCGTTGTGGATGCAGGCAGCGTGACCGTCGGACGCCATTGGGACCTGGCCACTCACATCTGGCTTTGACCATGTGTGCGTCACTGAAGGAAGAAGGGTAGTTATGATGAACAATAAATTAGAAAATGCCAACAAAAACATGCCAAGGGGCCTATTCTAGGATTAAGTTAGGTTTTCTACAGTCCCATGACTTGGTTGCTTATAAAAATAACATTTTCCTAATCGGGAAACATCTTCTCTGCTGTACACCAATTGTGCGGAGACACCAATGAAAAACATCTATAATCATGAATTTTAATGCACAAGCACCAGTACATTCACATTTACACAATATCTCTAAACACGGCTGTAATGTAAAGTATGATCTGACCGTTTTCATTGTTAACGGAAATACCAGAGTCAAGATCACCAAGAGTTGGTAAAGCAATTGAAACCAGCAACCATACTCAGTAAGCCAGTTCAATGGACAGTTATTGTCTTTGTTCTTGCATTTTCAAAAGTTAATAGTTGATTGAATGAATATGACCAATGATTCACTCATGAGCATGCATGACTTGATTCATGGCAAAATTGACCCGCTTAACATCAAGCAGGTGATGTCACCGCAACAACTTTTCTTCCCTTTCAAGCATGCTTATAAAAACTTATAATGAACAACAAAAAATTTGTCACAAAAGTTTCATTTTTGAAGCCAAAAACTATTATCACTGTAGGAGTAAATAAAAAGAAATCAGAAGCAATCCAACACCATGAGAGTGATGAGACACTGACAAGGTACAAATATGATAAAGATGTGATAGACTTACACCCAGGGTCCCCACATACCTGTATTGAAGCAATAGAGAAAACGATCACAATGTTCATCATTACGACCACCCCAGAGGTAGACATTTTTTCCATGAGCCACGACGGTGTGTCCGTAGCGTCTGTAGGGGGCATTTTTGCTATCCACTGACAAGGTGTGCCATTTGTAGCTGCCTGCACAAGCAGGAAAAGCTATTAGAGGCAATAGAAATAGTCTTTACTAAATCTGCACAATTCACATAGTTTCTGATGGTCACAATCATAAAGCAAGTAGGGGTCAGTCATCCAGTAAAAATTGGTCAAAAATTATGAAAATTTGCTTATAAAAAAATTGTAAAGAATTAACACTTTGAGTGCAACTACTAAATATAAAGTTCAGTGCCAAACTCAAATTTGAAGTCAATTGTAGTAAACTATTTTGAAAAATCCAAACAGGAACTGGTTCATGTCTTTATTTAGCTTTGATTAACTATTTAAAAAAATTGAATTTGCAACTACTCGTTGGTCAGCAGCATTATGAAAATTACTTCCGTGTACCACCGGTGGTGCACGTCGCAGTCAAAATGTTTAGGGATCCAGCTACCCTAAAATTCACATCATTTGCCTAATTTTTCAAATTTCCCTTTTTACATGTCTATTGCAACTAGGTTAACAAAAATTCAGACAGATATGTAAAATTGAATTCTAAATGCATTTTCTTCTATACAAATTTTTGATTTTTGCAATATAAAAAAGTTATTGAGCAAAAATAAGAAAAAAAATACTTGCGCAAAAATGGTCTTCCTCTATGATTTTTTATGTAGAAACGCGATTTTGGTCTCATTCGACGGGGAAGGACTGTAGCAACCTTGTAGCGTTCGATTTTTTGAATTTCGAATTTGGAAAAAATTCATTGTTACACATGTCCAATATGTAAAAAAAATCTTAGTTTTTTACAACAAAAATTTACTTTAGAATTCGAAAAGAATTTTGCTCTGCTAAGCTGTTTCCATTGTTGTACCGCATTGAATGAGACCAAACTCACGCTTCTACATTGAAAATTGTAGAAGAAATGTGGTTTTGCAAAACTTATTTCTATATATATGATCGCAAAATAAATTTTTTCTATTGCAAAAATCGAAAATTTTCATAAAAGCAAATATGTTCAAAATTTAATTTTACGTATCCGTATTCATTTTTGTTTACCTAGTTGCAATAGAAATGCAAAAACTGAAACTAGAAAATTAATCTAGGATTTTTCTGGGGAAAACATTTTTTGCACAGATGTAACAATAAATTTTTTCTAATTCAAAATTCAAAAAATAATATGCCACAAGGTTCCTACAGTCCTTTCGTGTAGAATGAGACCAAAATCGCGCATCTACATACAAAATTGTAGAGGAAGACCATTTTTGCGCAAGTATTTTTTTTCCTTATGTTTGCACAATAACTTTTTTTATATTGCAAAAATCAAAAATTTGTATAGAAGAAAATGGGCTTAGAATTAAATTTTACATATCTGTATGCATTTTTGTTAGCCTGGTTGCAATAGAAACGTGAAAAGGAAAATTGGGAAAATTAGGTATATATGAATTTTAGGACAACTTCATAAAAAAATTCAAATCTCAGGCATCACAGATAATGGTTGCACTTTCAGAAATAACATTAAAATAGGCATACAATAAAAAAAATTCTCCCGTAATTCTAAAATGGGGGCAGTATATCATGACCATTTGTCTTATCACTTAATGAAACTCACTCATGATCAGGTTAGACATGTCACAGCAATTGATAATTTTACAAACAGACTACAACAACAACACCTGGTGAGTTCAAGATCCAGTTGTAGAGGACAGACTTTTCCTAGATAGGATATTTACAAGCATTAACTTAACAGAATGAGATTGCAGCATACAAGTAATATGAGACTCTAAACTTGAAAGTTTGCAGTCATACACCAAGGCTAAAAAAATCTAATCAATGAAGTATAGACAGATATCAGCCAATGTCTTACACTAGGCAAAATTATACTTACGGATATTGAGAACATATACTTCAATTGGAATAGATCTATCAGAGAAATCGTGATTTGACACATAGCCACCAAAAGAATAGATGCAGTCATCAACAGCAACAGCGGCATGGTTCACTCGCTTGGGAGCTTTGTGAAGCTTCAGTGTCCACTCCATAATTACAAAAAATTTAAACAGTCTTTATAGAATTATTCACTAAAAACCTGCAAACAAAAGTGCAAATTACAAAAATATGACACAAACAGTTAATACTAGAGGTGCATGCAACCACTTTAAAAACAAACATAATCAGAGAATAATTTACAAATAAAAAATGCTTCTCCTCTTTAGGGAATTTTGGAGCAGAGTAATGAGTTTGGATAAAAAACAATACATTAATCAGAATTTATACGTTGGTTTAGGGGTTTCTAAGCACAACAAGGATGTTTTAAAGAAGAAAGAAGGCATCATCTAGTATGGAGTAGAGGAAATAGGGAATTATGCATAAAATGTGTTCCCATACAAAAAGAAACAAGTTAAAAAGTATGTCTGTGAAATAATAGTTAGAGAAGAATCAAGCAAGTACTGGAAAAATACACAGGAGTGGAAAAAAAAGACTATTATGTAACCTAAAACCTACTCTATTTCAGCAATAGAAAAGCCAATCTGACCTTTAGCTTGGGACCTCACACATGCATCAAAATTATTGGCAACCAAATCTAAAAATTTTTTTTTTAGTTACAGACAGAAACTAAATATGCCATAAAATAGCTAACAAATCTATGGCTTATTACATTTTCTTCCTCATGCCAAACTTTCCTAAATTTATTGTAGTAAAAATGAATACACATGTTATTTTGATCGAGATCTTTGCTCCCAAATTTTAGACCTAATAATTCAATCCATAATCTTCAAGCCGCTTATGACTTGAATGCTAATAAAAATAGTTTATTTTTGAATCCAAAAATCATTTTATAATGTATTCATATTACATTTTACACACCTAACCATTATATCCACATATATGACCTTATTTAAAATTTTGGTAATTTGCAAAAAAAAATCTAGCTCAAGTCTGATAGAGTTCTAGTATATAATGGGTACCATGTCAAATGAGTAACTTTGAGTCACTTTCTATTCTTATATATGTACATAATACCTATAGAAATACATTAAAGCCTATAGAATGAGATGAAAAGTTATAAAGCAATAAAAATTTCTCAAACAGAATTTCAGTAGTGTGTTTTACCATTACAGGATTCAAACAAGCAAGATGATTACTTCCAGAATTCAGGATTACTTCTAGGCCTGTGACTACAAAATTCAATTTACAAGAATTAACTTCCTTAAATTTGTAACTGAGAGAAGCAGAGATGTTGAAAGAATCTGTAAGTCAATACAAGTTGCTAAAACAAATAATAAATTTGAAAAAATAACCACTAAAATTTCATGAAACTTATTTATGAAATAAAGAATTATGAACACAGAATTATCACGCAATCTTATAAGCTTTGAGAAAAATCTATTAAACTGAAAACTAGATTACGAGCACTGTGATAAAAAAATGTTTATTATCTCCAAGGAAGGAGAAAATTTAACTTTGGCATTATTTCAATTATTTTCAAAAAAATTCGCACTGAAGAAAAAACACTACGTCAATTCCCAATTTATGTTTTTAGGAGTTTCTAGGCAAGTCTCAGCACTAAAATTTTTAGAAACAGTTTTTTTAACCAAATAAACAATCTGACGCAAGAATTATGTAGACCAGTGGCTATCTTCCTCTCGGGCAATGGGTACAATGTAGAACTTTCTATTCAAGCTTTAAAAGTGCATAGTAACCATTTGTTGTCAGTCATCATGTATAATAACCGAAAAGTACAACAAAGACCTCCACACGTCGTTTCATACCCACTTTCGAAAACTGAGGGATGAAATCTTGATAGTTCTGATTTCGGTGCCAAACAAAAATGTTTCGGAGGAACGTACTTCAGAAGGTGGATGATAATGAGCGAAATTTATATATATGTCTCAGTGTGCTATGTAGTCTTAAAAATCGCTGCATTTTTCTCCTATCTTGGAATAATTTTTTATTATGTACTAATTGATTATTATTTGAAAGGCGTTAGTATTAGAGCACAGGAGATAAAACACGGAATTAATACACGCAACTAGCTGGGAACTGTGAATGAAACTTCTCATGATGCTACGACAGCGAAAATAAAAAAATTAGCCCTCATTAGTTTTAGTTGAAAATTTTGCAACATGAAAACTCTGTTTAAAATCTGTGAGATTAAAAACTGTACGCCATTGTTGTTTTGGAACAAGGAACATTTAGATTGTACTAATGAAAGAGATGAACCTTTCTTCATGCCCCAAAGAAACGTGTCTGAAAGAAGCAAAATAGAATTACAAACATTTCATCAGATGAATATCAAATAATTATTATTGATAACGTAGAATAACAGAAATGCTGTTCACAACTTGAGGTATGAACTAACATTATTAACTAAATTGGACTCGCCTGCCAGAAATAGATCATTGCAAATGACACATTCAGAGCTCAAACACCTTCTCAATACTTCGCACGATAAACAGAACAATCTCTCTTCTGTGGGTTGAAGGTCAACTACATCTATGTTACATATGCAAAATTTTGATAGGACCCTATAAGAAAATTTTTTAATTGAATAAATTTTTGTGTTAAGAAGTTGTAAACTCCAAGCTTGTCCAGCTCTGAAAATTTCATTTATCATTATGACAAATCTCGTGTTTTTATCAATATCCTTGCTTAATGCAGCACTGTAGCGACAAGTTTCTTGAAGAGTATGCTACAGGGACTTTTTTTAAGATGGTATCTATTTAGCATTTTTTTGCTTAATTACTATCACATTGTTATAACTTTAAGTACAAGCAAAAATATCATTAATATAGACTAAAACTCGTTTATCCCTTTAAAAAATCTTTGAACAGTATTTACGAAATCAATCACTGTCTCTCTCTCTCTTTCCCTCCGATTGGGGCTCAATTTAAAACATTATCAAAACGAAGCAAGTCTCTGAGCCTAAGCTTTATTCATGTTTCTATTTCACGCATACAATCCTCCACTGCAACTACATGGTTGTTTTTGCTCGCGCAATCACTTTTTGCTTGCGCGATTATTTTGCTTGCTCAGTCACCCCTGTTCTCACCTTGTAAACTAAATACTAAAATACTTCATGATAACAGCAGTCTTTTTGAACAGCAATTGATTTTTTTAAAGATTGAAGTTCATAAAGCCACTGTGGCACGAAGACTTGAATTCAGAGTTGAGTTTTTTATGATGGAATAATATCTTGTTGAAGGGTCTAAGGTGCGCTGTTAAAATGTTCACATGTCCGTGCAAACAATCCTGTTTCTAATATGCCTGAAATGTGAAATTGGCTGTTAAGTTTGATTCCTGAAGAAAGAAAAATTAGAGGAGACCTTCTAGTGGCAGTGACTGTAGCCCAGACATTAAAAGATAGTGGATTCTGGTTTCGTTTCACTTTTTTCATCTCAAACTCTATCATTTTGGTGGTTTAGACTTTGATGAACGTTGAATTTCTTTTCGTCCGTGGAAACCCAATTGGACAGCATGCCACCTTCCAAGAGGTTGAGAATGTCCCATCGAATCTCATACACTCATGAGTTGTCGCAAGTTCGCACCTCTTATGCATTTTATGAGGATATACCTTGGGATTTTCTCTTATTAGGAGTGAAGTCAGATTAACTCCGGGTTCTGTGGCCAATTCTGAAGCAGAGCGGCAGGGACTTCTCAATTTTTAGGTGTTTACGATGAGGCGCTGTGTTTAGACGTTGTCTTCTGCCCTGGCCTGGTCGATTATATACATGTTTTATTAGTTTCTTCAAAAATATATGTTTACTTGACACTAATTGAATTATCAGACTTATGCTTGTGAAGTTATCGTTGATTATTACAGGAAGCAATTACTGATTTTTCAGCAGAAGAAAACTATTTTTAATTTTTAAGTTTCGCTGGTTAATACGCATGTTTCATGAGCACTAGATTGGATAACTTTGACATTCTCAGCTGTCAAGTGGAGAAATAATTATAAAAAACTACACTTGTTCTTTTATCATGATTTGAAACAAGGTTTTTGAATTAAAATAACCCTCCAATAAAACAATGTGTCTGCACACTTGAGTGCACTTTATCTCCTTCATTGAAGTGAAGGGCCATGAAATATTTACTCAGATTCCTACACAATCATGAGCACTTTTGCTCTATGGTCAAATTGTCGATAAATAATTTAGTCCTTTGTTTGGCAGACACAGCTTTGTTTCGATGGATTCTCTTTCAAACGCTCGATAGAGTCTTCGTCTCTAGAGGTTTATAATGAAATTTCGCTCCAATGTATACATATTTCAAGACGGATGAGGCTTCCAAATTTTATGATGGAAACGGCCATGTCGGATCTTTGAGTGCAAACTCAATAATCAGAACTACCCAGACTAAGATGTGGTGACGATCGTTACTTTACTTATAATGAGCACAAAACGTCTCGGATATACCAGGAAAATTGCCTAAAAATGTAAGTTCTGATTTCATTTCCAGCACATTTTTTCTAATTCTTCAAGCTTTTTTCATCTTATTTTTGTTAATTTAGTTGCTTTACATATCTGTACGTACGCGGAACGACATCTGGCAAGTTCGAAAAGCGGTGTCTACTTTCATTGCGTTTGGCGTTGAGTGAAACTTTGAATGCCGGTGAATCTCACAAAAATTATAAAAATATTATTTGAGTTATTGAGTAGTAAATATATTTTTAAAGTAAAGCATGTATCTACTACTCAATAACTCGGATGTAATTTTGTTTTTTCAAACCCTGTCGCCCACCTCAAGAATAAGCTCTTTTAGAAACGCATTTCCTCACTTCTGCCTTACTTTCTTTCAAGTTCGGCTCTAATAAGGCAAAATGCTCTGTAAAATGTATTGGAGCCACCTACTCCTTGTACTTTGATTTATCGTGTAATATAAACGGGTAATTGCATTTTTTGTACTCTCTGTACGGTTTGGATGATTTGATTTTACAAAATTGGTTTGCGCAAAAGTTTCTCTGAGCTCAACATTACATTCGTACTTATTAAATGCTTGCTTTATTTTTCAATGAAGCCGTTATAAAGTACTTACCTTATTCTTACAGTGACGGATTTATTAAGTACTTAAATTATTCATACAGTGACGGGCTTATTAAATACTTGCATTATTCATACAATGACGTGCTTATTAAGTTCTAGCAGTATTCTTACAGTGACGAGCTTATTAAGTTCTAGCAGTATTCTTACAGTGACGAGCTTATTAAGTTCTAGCAGTATTCTTACAGTGACGTGCTAATTAAGTTCTAGCAGTATTCTTACAGTGACGAGCTTATTAAGTTCTAGCAGTATTCTTACAGTGACGAGCTTATTAAGTTCTAGCAGTATTCTTACAGTGACGAGCTTATTAAGTTCTAGCAGTATTCTTACAGTGACGAGGTTATTCAGTACTTGCAATATTTATTTAGACATGTAGGCAGAAAACTTCCCTTTGATGTAATCAACAAGTTTCATACCTCAGAAATGAATTAACCTTTTTCTCAGCGCATGGCATGAAACAAGACACCGACATTTCGCCCACGAATTTTAAAAACAATGCAACGAGAATTAGGCTCCGTAATGCCTAAGCATTGATTGTTCTGCAATTTTAGTTCGAGATTTCAAACATTCCAAGGTCTGCCTTTGTTTGCAAATCATTGTCTGTCCCACTCTCATGGAAGCGATATAAGAATAATTCATTCGAAGATTTGAACGAACGTCCCCACTGTAGCTTGTGCATCCGAGGGCGCTTTTCAGTGCATCTCATGGAGGGGAACCGACTGCAGTTTTGAGAGCACCGCCGTCTTAAGGAGTCGGAATTTTAATATATACTCATCAGTCAATCAACCATCAAATTTTTGTCAAGCCCTATACTGACATCCTGTTCAGTCAAAGGACTATTAAGTTTTTGTCAAGCTTTATACTGATATCCTGTTCAGTCAAACAATCATTAAATTTTTGTCAAGCTCTATACTGACATCCTGTTCGGTTAAACGACTATGAAGTCTTTATCAAGTTAGATAATTTCGCTTCACAAAATGGACTTATCTGTAAATTGAGCCTGAGGGTTGTAGAATAATTTTCCCCTTGCATATAAGTATTCAGGAACTCCTCGAACCCAATATTTTTTGAGCATTGAATTTGAATTTCCTATCTTGAATATCTAAAAAATGTTTTTTCTTGATAAAAACTTGAATAAACTTATTAAACTGTGTAAAGTTTTAGTGTATGTTTATTTAGCAAATTATCTTTTCGGCTGTCAACAAGTTCGAGGTTCACTTTATTCTCCGAATGAGAATAGCAGCAGCGTCAGTCTACATTCCAAAATTCACTGGGAACCATTTGCGGAACTTCTTACATCAGTTGCTGGGCACCTGGACAAGAAAGACATCTACTTCAACATCGTAACTGAAGGTGAGGGCGATGTGAACAGTTCACGAATAATTTTAAAATCCCTGGACCGATTTTTTTATAACTGAAAGCAATAAGTTTCTGATCGCAACAAGTTATGAACTGATATTAATCTATCTTTCCGAATCATAGTAAAATTCGTATTTCTCTGTGACTGTATGCTCCCAGTTGTCAACAGTCACATTCATTACCTAGGATTGCCAATAGAACAAAAATTTTTGCTGCTCATTTTATCCTTGGTGCATTAACCTAAAGAACACAGAGATCTTCGACCTTTCGAGTGTCTGTTGATTTCAAATTCCTGCTTGTTGATTCCCTGGTTATTGAGTCTGTTGATCGTGCTCAAGCACCACTCATCAATAGTATAATAAATTTTTATGCACAAGCACCATCAATTTCAACGTTCATGCGTAATTTCGAACGCCAAAGTTTTCTTCAAATGTTGAATGAATCGCTACTGGACCATATGAGTTATTCGATTTTTTCAGTACATTTTCCTTTCATTTTCATTGTGAAATTCAGGTAAATTTAGAATTACATTCATCCTAAGTTGTTATAACAATAAATTGCACTCAACTTACTGTTAGACATGAATAATACTCAAATCAATAACTTAAAAACTTATGGACTCAACATCTTTATCGATATTTATATATTTCTTTTAGATCACTTTAATCGCGTTCATCAACATTTACAATGTTTTTAACGAAAGCAATAAACTTATGAAATGCAAAATAAGTGCGTTCAATTTTTCACTATGAGCAATAACCGTTCAAAGTTTGTGGTGTTTGATACCCACCCAGATGGCCCCACAGCGGATCTGATCTTCCGCAAGGTGAAAATGCAGATGCTGCTCTCACGAAGTGACATCCAGTTGCACTGGGGCAATAGTGACGGGTTCCTCACGCCTTCGACAGCCGGCAACTTCGACATTGAGAAAAGTGTGTCATCTGAATCTACGCAACTTGTAGCAAATGTTACTACAACATGGAAAAGTGGTGGAATTCATGAACATAGCGAACATAAAAAGGATTTGCGCATCTTTCATGACAATGAAACCACTGAAGAATACGCATCGATTTCAAGTTTGGTGACTGATCGGGGTAGGGGTAAATCGGACGATGAAACAACTCAGGACAGTTCCATAAATTCTAAAACGAGCGTGCACACAACGAAAGAATTAACCGTCGGTGCGAAGTATCAGTCTCTTACGTCAGCTAAAATAATTCGTGATTATGAGCCAGAAGAAATAAGGATTGACTCATCGTCCCGAACTTGGAGCCCCGAGTTCATGCGCTACAGAAGACGGCGGTGGGAGCGCAACCCTCACCGGTGTCACTTCAGCTACCCCACCACCCCTGCCACGCGCGCCCCTGGGTGTTCTCTTCATCGTTGGCCCATGCGGGTAGGTTGCTGTAACAATTTATTTTTAATGAAGCTGACGCAAAAATCATTACTGATTTTTAAAATGTCTTAATATGAAGGTCCTTAGTTGATATATTCTTCATCGTTGGCCCATGCCAGTAGGTTACTGTAACAGTGTAATTTCCAATAAAGATAAAACAAAAACTATCGTTGATTCTTTAAATGTCTTAATGTGAAGATCCTTAGTTGATGTACTTTTCATCGTTGGTCCGATGAAATTGCTATTGCTGTATAATTTTTTATTTCCAGTAGAGGTGAAACAAAATACATCGTTGGTTTTTAAAATATCTTAACATGAATATCCTTAGTTGATATACACATGTGGTTGTCGTAATACCCATGTTAATAGTCGAAACAAATGATTGAGAGAAAACCATGGAAAAAAGCATTCCCTTTGTAGCGTAATCTAGGTTTGATAATGCAGGTGAATACAAGTTGAAAAGAACATAATACCGGAGACGATGCATTGTTGAAAACACTCTTATTAGTGCGTACTTACAGGAAAAACCAATGTACAAGGTGATATGTATCAGGCTTAAATTGGAAATAAAGCATCCGTAGGTGCCGATGTTTGTTTGTTTGTTTTTGTTTGTGGGGCCGAATAAGTTCAGCGACTTCTATGGCTATTCTATCACCATTACATTCGCAATATACCTTGCACAGGTGTTCTTGGCGGACGCTACTTCTCTAGTCGCAAGTATAACTGAAGCCGAGGCGCAATACCAGTTGGACTCTGGAGCTGTGACTCAAGTTGTCATAGCAGTGGACACTGAAGCTTGGACTTCCATGCTCCCGGCGGCCTTTTCAGTTCGCGCCAGCTCTTCCAGGATGCTCATCATCCACTACCACTCTGTGAGATTCTTATCATCCACTACCACTCTGTGAGATTCTTATCATCCACTACCACTCTGTGAGATTCTTATCATCCACTACCACTCTGTGAGATACTTATCATCCACTACCACTCTGTGAGATGCTTATCATCCACTACCACTCTGTGAGATGCTCATCATCCACTGTGTTGGTTTTATTTACACTCACTGGCGAACGAAGTAACTACGTTCAGCACTTCGCTTTATTTCATTGAAATATAATTATCAGTCATGAGATACTGTTGACATGGGTTATCATCACGTGTGATGTTGGAAATTGTTTGCGAAAACTATTGGCTTTGAAAGATAGTTTGCAAACACTGTTAGCTTGCGAAAATAGTTTCTGAAAACTATTAGTTTCCGAAAATAGTATGGGAAAACTGTTAGCTTGAGAAAATAGTTTGCGAAAACTATTGGTTTTCGAAAATAGTTTGGGAAAACTATTAGCCTGCAAAAATAGTGTGCGAAAACTATTAGATTGCGAAAATAGTTTGCGAAACATATTAGTTTGCGAAAATAGCTTGCGAAAATTGACCATGCATTGAAGCTTGAGTAGTTGAGTTAAATTGATAGCTTCCTCGGTTGTCTACATGACTTTTCTGAAGGAACATGTTTTAGCGATTATCAAACGATTGGGCATCTATCGAACGGGTGTTCTTTTCAATCACAATGAGTGAAAGTCTCAGGGATTGATAAAAAATATGTCAACAACGAAGAGTAGTGAACAGAAAATCGAGGATGGAATGCAAGCTTAATGAACACAAGTCGAAAGAGTTAATGTAACATAAGGACGAGGCATCCCACTTGATTTGAAACCAACTAGAATGGGAACTCAGCTGACTTGATTCGGCTCTTTGAAATCTCTCTAACTATTTGAGTCGTGATCTTTAGGGAGTGAAATGAGACACCCCCTTGCTCGTCATAGCCGTGTGGCTTGCGGACCTGACTCGGTGCAGGAAACTCGGGTTCGAGTCTCGGCGCTGGTGGCGATTTTCTCTGTTGGGTATAGGAGAAAAAAATTCTAAGCACAATACCCCACTCTACCCAGGTGTCTGAAATGGGTACCGGTCTTTGACCAGGGGAAAGCGTCATGGCGTCCTGGTGTTAGTTATGAGGCATTTGAAAAACCAATGTAGAAGGTGATATGTATCATGCTTCAATTGGAAATAAAGCATCCGTAGATGCCGATGTTTGTTCACGTGATAGAATAACATGATATGAACAACAAGTTTCATACTATCCACGTGAAACACACTTCACATGAATAATATGAAATAATACGCATAATATTATTTCATGAATGATAGAATTATTTGAAATAAGATAGATGGGCACGTCTCCTCGTTTTCACTTATATTCCGGCTTGCATGATAATAAAATAAATCGAAGCTAGTTTATTTTGGAAATAGATTTAAAATGATCCGCACTTTCAGGTGCAATCTGGCCACTCGTTGGCAAACGTCTCAGCAAGCTGTACATTTCCATTCGAAGATTTATGTTGAGTCCAGATGTCTATCACTAAATGTTTTCTCTTGACAGTGCAATTTTTAGCAAACAAGGCTCAAAATGTCATGAGAAAAGCTCGGCCCATGCTCAAGTACAATAACGAATTTTAAATAATATTTCGGAAAGGTATAAGATATTGATAAAATTTTCTCACTTCTAGACAGTTGTACCAGATTCCGGAAAGATATCGAGAGTTGTTAGCCTTACAGAGTACTCACAATTATTTAAACAATAATAAATAATAGTAATTACTATCGGCGACCGAGGATTACTCGATGATTTTGAAAAAAAGTGACAGTTTTGATTTCAAACTTAGAGGACTAAAACAATCCAGCAAACGCACGTTTCTCCTTATACAGTAGAAGAAACTGAGCTCAAAAAATGGTCATGTGGTGCCCATGGATCAATGCATGAATATTGATGATCCTCTGTCGAAATCTTTCATTGTCTGATGCAGCCTTGCGGCCCAACTCACTCGCCAGGTGCAGCCATCGAATCATCACATGAATAATAAGCCTATCTTCAACCCAGCCAGAGACCGCAGAGAAAATAGACCTCAGCAGAGTCGTCAGGCGTTTAAACATTCAATTTCATAATCAGCTAAAATGCACAAGAGAGCAATCCTAAATTTTTCGCTCAGTTCATCATGCTCGTATTTTTTGCGCCCTGATTCGTAGAACACCAACGAAGATTATCATACTCGTATCATGTTCTGTCTGACTTCCTTAAGACCCACGTAGTTCACCGTACTCGAATTAATTTTTACCTGACTCTTAGATGATCGACGAATTACCCCGTATTCGTATTATTTTCTGTCTGACTTTTAGAAGACTGACGAAGTTTACAAAGATCGTATTATTTTTTGCAGGAGACGGACGAATCTTGCCATACTCGCATTAATTTCCGCCTGACTCTCAGAAAACTGACGAAGTTCACCATGTTCGTATTATTTTCTGCCTGACCCACAGGAGACGGACGAAGCAGAGCTGAGTGGCGTGTACAAGTTCCGGGACTCAGGCCACGTTGTAGAGGAGATCGGCACCTGGTCTAGCAGCGCCGGACTGGAAGTGAACTCGAGCTTCGATGACGGACCGAAGGACTTCCAGGGAAACACCTTACACTTAGGGGACATAATGGTAACCTCACATGATCAAGTTCCTATGTTACTTATTTAACACTTTAACGCCCCAGAGGACTATACGGTCCTCTTTCAAAAGTAGCCTTAATATATTGTATTTATACCTAAATTTGTTCCCTATCGTGTTCTTTGAAGTTCACTGTCGAGTGGCAGTTTCCTTCTCATTTTGGTATCGGAGACAACCTGATGGCAGCGCCATGCAGTGTAATGACGGGGGTTGGGGTAACGGCAATGTGAGTACAAAAATGCTCACGTTAAAGGGTTACTGTACTCATTCGAGAGCTAAAGTAATGTTCTTGAAGCTTGTTTCACTGGATTTATGGTTGGTGTTAATTAGAAACACTGTTTGCTCTAATTCAAATTCATTTTCCAGTTTAAACTGTTAATTAAAAAGTACAAAGACACATCATTGTGTATTTTTATTATTTCTGAAGAGTAAATACGTGAGCAATTACAGGTAAGAATGCAGAATCCTGTTTTGGGAATAGGTCTGTTCAGTACAGTAATGTCAACCATGGGTCTTTGGAAGGTTGAAATTGAGTACATCACAATGTTGGTTGTGGCTCTATTTCATGACAATGTTGGTTGCAGTTTTATATCTCGTGGCAATGTTGGTTGTAGTTCTATATCTCATGGCAATGTTGGTTGTAGTTCTATATCTCATGACAATGTTGGTTGTAGTTCTATATCTCATGGCAATGTTGGTTGTAGTTTTATATCTCGTGGCAATATTGGTTGTAGTTCTATATCTCATGGCAATGTTGGTTGTAGTTCTATATCTCATGACAATGTTAGTTGTAGTTCTATATCTCATGGCAATGTTGGTTGTAGTTCTATTTCATGACAATGTTAGTTGTAGTTTTATATCATAACCTTATTAAAGAAAGTGTACAATAAACCTTGCTGGGAAATTAGCAATAACGAGCCGCATAACAACAAGCTTGAAGTCCGTTAGATAATTTGAGAGAATTTCTTCAATTCAATTTTATATTCAATTCGACTTCATTGATCCTCAGCTGGACTCGGGAAAACCAAGCAACAATCCTGGGCTTCCCGACTGCGCCCAGGAGTATCGGTGAGTTTTGTACAGCTTCATATTTCGTGGTTAGATATGACAACTCAAATACTTTAAGGAAGAATGATTCATTTTTACGGAGTAAATTCGTTATTGGTAATGGAAGAAGTTAGTTAATCATTCTAAAACAATAGAAAAAAATTGACGTACGGTCTTTAATGAACTGACCAATATTCAGATTTTACTTATAATATAATCTTGAAAATTTTACCAATTAACTTGAATCTCAGCATTTTCAAACTCTTACGAGGTCCAGAGAATAAATCAAGAGAACACGCGGGGCTATTGACATTATTTTGCCTTAAAGATATTTTCTTCGAATTAGTGACCATGTATCAGTTCCACGGTCTCTGTTAAGTTAGAGTGCACAAATCAAGATTTTTTTCAGGTATCAAGACAATTTCCTATCGCAATTACAAGTACAATGCCATAACGCAATATCCTATCGCAATTACAAATCCAATATATCCATAACGCAATATCCTATCGCAATTACAAGTCCAATATCCTATCGCAATTACAAGTCCAATACCATAACGCAATCTCCTATCGCAATTACAAGTCCAATATCCTATCGCAATTACAAGTCCAATACCATAACGCAATCTCCTATCGCAATTACAAGTCCAATACCATAACGCAATAACGCTAATCTTGCGCTTGCCTGCCTTCGCTCTACGTCGGGTGATTGGATTCATCCATTATTTCAAATTCCTTTATAATTAACTAAAAACTTCATTTGACTTCTTGAAATAGATTAATTTTCATGTATTTGAAGAACAGATGTCATGAAAAGATGAAAAACTTCATCATGTTCAGAATTTTTGAAATTGAAACTTTAATGCTCCAAAATAAAGTCGATCAATGTGAAAATAAAATTTTGAGGTTCATTCAATTGCTTCAATTGTTCATTCTTACGTGAAAGCTTGGCTTAGAAACAAACACCAGATGAAACAAAAAATTATGGATTTTGATTGGAATGCTGAATGCATTCTACAGGAAATTCTGGTGCGGAAATGGCAGGGCTCCTTCCATTAACATGTGCTAATGCCAAGAAATAGAACGCCAAGTTATTTCAAATAACTGAACGTGTCATGTTTATTTTGAAAGGCGCAGTCCTCCTGAGATTATTAGATTATTGAGATTATTGTACATTATTGAGATTATTTTATAATTTCAATCAAGCAATTGAATTGAAAATGTCAAGGTAGACTATCTATGAAAGCGGCTATTTGGACGAATAGTACGATAGGTAGTGTGAATGAGCAAATAAACATCTGTAATGGCATTCAACAGAAGTAACTTCATACTTCCTTATTATTCGAAATCTCGGTCACAACACAGTATCCTCTTCATTGGAACTAAGAATTGGAATCCAATTGTATCGAGAATGCATTTTCCCACACGTAGCTATACGCAAATACGTCCATTTTTCTAGACTTATGATACAATCTATTGCTGTATCACTTAATTTTGGTAAATGAATTGTTTAAATTTTTCAAGTTGTTTAAATTGTTTAAATTGTTTAAATTGTTTAAATTGTTTTAATTGTTTTAATTGTTTAATTTTGTTTTAATTGTTTAAATTGTTTTAATTGTTTAAATTGTTTGAATTATTTAAATTGTTTAAATTGTTTAAATTGTTTAAATTGTTTTAATTGTTCAAATTGTTTAAATTGTTTAAATTGTTTAAATTGTTTAAATTATTTAAATTGTTCAAATTGTTTAAATTGTTTAAATTGTTTAAATTGTTTAAATTGTTTAAATTGTTCAAATTTTTTTAATTTTTTTAATTTTTCAAATTGTTTTAATTTTTCAAATTTTTTAAATTGTTTAAATTGTTTAAATTTTTTTAATTTTTTAAATTTTTCAAATTGTTTTAATTGTTTAAATTTTTTAAATTGTTTAAATTGTTTAGAATTGTTTAAAACAATATCAGCTGCCAGCCTAAATGCTTAAACAAGTGAGAGTGAGACACGTATGATAATTTGAGTAATCGTGAGCATTGATTTGCATGAGTTAGGCTTTTTTTTAACTGAAATGCTAGAGCTAGGCGTTATTAATTGTGAGAATTAGAATTTTTTGTGCAAAATTTTGCTTTTATTTCAGGCATCAACGGAACGCTGGACATTTTGCTTGCGTGTTCGAGGTCGATATCATCGAATTACTGTCACGAGAATTGAATTTCACGTGAGTTTCTCTAAATCGTCAGTCACTTATCTGTTAATTGAGTGAACTTCATTTCCGCAGACAACCCACATCATTCTAATGGCAGCACATCTTTTGTTCATGTATTTATCATTGATTTTATGATTTCTCTGTCTTCGTGCCTTCCTTCAAATTTGCTTCGTCGGTCAATCTGAATTTTTGCTCTTTGACTAATGGATGGAATATTGAGTGTGGATGGTTCCGTCTTAGCTTCGTCAGTCAATCTGAATTTTTGCTCTTTGACTAATGGATGGAATATTGAGTGTGGATGGTTCCGTCTTAGCTTCGTCAGTCAATCTGAACTTGACTAAACTTTTTTTAGACAGTTTTTGCTCTTTGTTGAAGTGTCCATGGTTCAGTCATAGCTGAAGTCTGCAGTTTCAGTTTTAGATTCAAATTGGGGTTGCATAACAATAACTAAAAACGTAGATGATAATTTTCTTTGAATGCGGAGCTTTGCTCATGCATATCACGAGTTGTCAAATAAATCACCAGAGTATTTATTTCTGGAGTTGAATGTAAACGACACTTGAAGGAATTAAAGAAACCAAAGATAACACGATGGTTGTACGATAGTATCGTCCGTTGACTAGTGCACAATTATTGACATGCACCAATAAGTGTGTTTGCGTCACATGCTTTGATCTTGTGCCGTCGTGGCTACTACTTCCGGAAAGTCAAAGTCGGAGACGATTTAGAGGAGTTTACTGGATGTGCTAGGGCGAGGCCGGTGCTATCGGCGGGGAAAGCTCAGTCAAAATGTGATTGCTCATACACGACGAGCGCTTTTACGTGGCTCGGCTCACGAATGCATGAAGGCAGGCATAATCTAAATGACGTGAACGTTTGTTTGATTGTAACGAAATACGACTAAAATTTGTTTATTCTTTTCCAAACATAAGCAAATAATTTGGGCATGTAACGCAGAGGGTTAAGTCACCCGGTATATTGAGCTGTTGAATCACTTCCCAATATTGGCAAACAATTTGAGTGTGAAACGCAGAAGGTTGTCACCTGCACAAAGAGCTTGTCAACACAACACTCATTTCAGAGTCACGTTGGCTTACTGTAAGAAAAATAAGTAGCATTATTTTAAATTATGCTGAATATATGCCATTATTTTGAGATATGCCCAGCCTAAATATTGTTGATTGTGTGAAGTAATTGAATAACCAATCTATTGTCCTTCGTTTCAGGTACGAAGTGCACGTGTTGCAAGAAGTAGCTTTTGGTGCGGGCTATGCAGACCAATGCTATGGCCTTATCGGCAAGCTCTGTAAAAGGGTAAGTTCGTTGTAAAAGTCTTGTGTCTATTGTGACAAGAGTCTTAGGTTTCTTAAATAGAGCAGCTAAATCGAGTGAGGCACCTTATTCAGAGTGGAACTTTAATTTCAAGTTTACCCACACGAGCTCTGACGCCATTCTCCAACTTGCTACTCTGTAATTCACTCTCCGGTTTCTGACTAATGGAGAAAAGCTAAATCTGTGTTTACTTAGAAAATTGCAGAACTGTCGTATGTGGTAAATGTTTACAACGGACTTTCAAACTCGTAAAGGAAAAATCACCTTAATGATGAGAAGCAACAGTCTCTCTCTCAGAAAATGTTGGAAGAGGTTACTTTCAGGCAACCTTTTCTTTAGAATTGGCATTTATTTTATTTGAAAACGGAGCTATTGTTTGTTTTCCTACACAAATAATAATTCCTATTCATCCTTCGTCGAGTTACACTCTTCAACTTCATTATCATGTATCAATTTTCTGGTAATGAACGGTTTCTTTCTTCCTTTCATTGGAGTGGATAGCTCTTCTGGTGGTAGTAGAAAACAAAGAAAGCGGATGGGTGAGATTGTACATAGGAGATACCCCTCTACTCAATGAGCTATACCTACATTTTTCTTAAGTTAAAAGCAAAAACTCTATTCTAATTGCAAACGCGATTATAAAATTATATGATCAATAAACACATGTTTCCTATTCTTCTCAGGAACATTTGTTTCCTATTCCACTCGAGATTATAAAATTTTTTGATCAAGAAATATTTATTTCCTACTCCTCTCAGAAATGTATGTTTCATATTCCTCTCGCGATTATAAAATTTATTGATCAATAAACATATGTTTCCTATTCTTCTCAGGAATATATATTTCCTATTCCTCTCGCGATTATAAAATTTATTGATCAATAAACATATGTTCCCTATTCTTCTTAGGAATGTATGTTTCCTATTCCACTCGCGATTGTAAAATTTTGTGATCAATAAATATATGTTTCCTATTCCTCTCGCGATTATAAACTTTTTTGATCAATAAATAAATATTTCCCATTCCTTTCGGTAACATACGTTTTCTATTCCACTCGCGATCATAAAATTTTGTGATCAATAAATATATGTTTCCTATTCCTCTCGCGATTATAAAATTATTTGTTCAATAAATGTATGTTCACTACGTGTTAACTATTATGCTCTCAGGAAATAGACGCCTCTCTGACGGCCATGGTGATCTCACATGGGGACCGCATAGATGTCGTCGACATAGCGTTTCCTCTCGAAGTGCAACAAAGGACTTTGTGTTACAACAAAGCAAGCGAGATCACCACTCACCGGTAATTTAGGGTATTCTATAGATAATATCAGCTTAATTACATACTTGGATAATAACTCAAATACTTGGTAAAAGTGTTGAGGTATTTTCGCTTCGATGAGTCTGGCTCGGATTTGCAAGAGACTTTAAAAGGAGCTTCGGTGAGCCTTCAATCATGAATGGTATTTTCAGGTGTCAGCTCCACGTAGCGACCGTTCTCAGTCAACCAAGAAACCAAAATTTTTGTCTATTATTGCACGGTATCTACTAAGTTCCATATTTTATTATTCATTTTTAACCTGAAGGTGGACTACGTTCTAGGAAGACTCAGTGATGTGTACGAGAATTAACCGACGGATGTACACTAGTACACTAGTATCAGTCCTTGTTCGGAATATTTTCCAGTCTAACTTTTTTGACGGGTACCTATGATTTTAACCGACCACTGCAAAAAATAACCTTGGGCGGCTAAAATCATAGATCCCCGGCGAAAAAGTCCAACTGGATCACGGTCTCAATATCACAGAGATTTGAAATTCAAAAACTAGCTACGTATCTGAAAACATGGCCACTGATTTGTTCGGAAAGCATTGCACACAAGGATTAATGAGCAACATAGCTTGTAAAATCATTGCATTGAGGTGACCAACTTACGTGGAAAGGCTGGACTGTAATAAGATACAGAATTTTTCGAATCACTGCATTGAGGTGGACAACGTACGTGGAGGGGCTGGACTGGCGTGTGTGGGCTGTGGTGACAGCCATAACGTTGCTTTCCGTCCTCACCGGGGTGGGCGTGACCAAGTGTCTGGGTAGCGGGGACCCGCACTACAGCACCCTCGTCGACGGCATCTTAGTGCACGCGTCCTCTTTCTTCCAGCAAGGTGAGTCGAGCGAGACTATAGCGTGTTTACGTTTTTCTGGCCGGCCACACGCTCGGGATCTTTCAGCAAAGTAAGTCGGGACTAGCTTGTTTACGCATTTCTGCAGGCCCGGCCTCACGCTCGGGATCTTCCAGCAAGGTGAGTCGGGACTAGCGTGTTTACGTATTTCTACGTGCCGTGGATCAGGGCATATGAAGTGATGAAAAGTGGAAAAACATATCTTGAGTTAGTTGAGTGCGTGTTTACGTATTACTACGCGGCCACACGTCGTGGATCAGGACTCAGGTCACATAGTGTGATGAGAAGTGCTAAAAAAACACATCTTGAGTGCTCCCACTCAGCTGATTTATTCTAAACTCTAAGAATATTTCAGCTATGTGACTTCTGTGCGATTCCCATACGAAGAGACAAAAGTCTCAAATAATTACTATCTGTACAAATTGGTCGTCATGATTCTCTACCCATGAATAAAATTAAATTCATGCTTGCTGTTCGAAAGCATGATCTCAACACTGTTTCCACTTCATTGGAACCAAAACTTGGAATTCGATCCCTCCAGCAATCACAGGGAAAAAATCAAACTTAAAATTCAGAGCAAATTTTGAATCTCTATTTTGATGAAGTATCAACAGCACAAGGTACTAAAATGAAATAAGGTAATAAAATAAAATCAATTTGAACTAGATGGTTCAAATTGATACGATAATTTATAAGTTGCTGAACTATTTCGACTCTAAGAGAAACTATGATAAAATTTCTCCCTTGTTATTGTCATGCGGAACCATCGTCTTGATGTATCAACCGTGGCAAATAAAATCT
>JACJUY010002562.1:14798-25652 GCA_014220935.1 Platorchestia sp. MABIK | reverse complement strand
CAATTTATTTCTTTCGTCGTGATATGTGGTGTATATCACTTTAATATATTTTATTAATAAGGCGTGACTTATGTCCTCGCCATGATTTTAATTTATTTGTAGCTACTGCCACGCTGCCACCACCCTTAGAATAAGGGAAATTGAATAATTATAATATCAAAATGAATGAACTGATAATTGATTTTAGGTAACACTTTCCATGCCTTTCATGTCTTTTTCTCATCTTTTCAGAACACAGGTATTGATACACTTGTAACCAAGATTGTTATCTAATTATAAAGAATCAATTAAACGCGCATTACAATAATGAATAACAATTCCTGTTACATAATGGTACTAACACAAGATATCGCTTGCCATATCGAAATAGACCTACATTGATCTACGATCTGAGGACATTCACGGTTTTGGTTAACAATGCGAAGCTAATTAATGAAATGAGAAACTCATCTTTTAGGGAGAGATGTGAGGTCGCTCGGATGTCAAGATGGGGAATGCCACGGGTGCCATTTTGGGATGACAGCCAGGTACGTAGGTACCAGGTACGTAGGTACATAGAAGCGCCGTAGATATTAAGTCGGTTATTGGGTACTCAAACACGGAGATGGAGTGGCCTTCTCACTGAGACTACGTTAGATTTGCACTCGGCAGTATTTACTCTATAATGACAAAGAGTAAGTTAGCCTGCGCCCCATTGGGCGAAGGCAGAGAGGCCTGAAACACACTTCTCGCTTTGATGGTGTGCCTCGCATAACTGCCTCGCGTTCCCTTGGCTTCCCTCGCTACGCGCAGCCACCCACAAGAGCTGGAACTTTCCTCGTTCAAACGTCGTTTTATAGAAATATGAAAATCATCCTAACGTATATGGAAATATGCCCAATTGAATCAATAATCCCTGTATGAGTTCCCATGATGAAATACCTACTAAAATACAAGAAATATTCTTATAAATAGAAGAATTACAGATTAAGGAAAAATTGAATGGTAGTAAATGGCAACCTCGGGCGCTCGATGAAGGATACGACGTTGTAACGCGTTCGATGGCTGTATCGTAGAGGTTTGTTCAGATGTCGGGCTTCTAGAAGATTCTTGGTAGAGTTTGCGTGCTTTTCATCTGTAGGTGACTCGCGATGAAATATCTCTTCAAATATGATGACCGACGCAGTTCTTCTTGGAGATTCGAAGTGAATACGAAGGCCTATCGTAACTTTCTAAGTATTCCATAGCACAAAAAATTTCTTCGACGCTGGATATGATGAATCATATAAAAAAATCATACCTAAAAAGCGTCAATTTAAAAAAAATACCAATTTCAACCAAAAACTCTTGAAACGCCAATTTAAAAAATTCCTATATCAATTAAAAACTTTTTAAAATTACAGGTTGGCCGACGTCTCCAACATCCTCGATACTGCGCGTGGTGTTCATTAACTACTGGGTGATGTGCGTGGTGGTGTTCGCGTTCTACAACGGCCGCCTCACCTCCTTCCTCTCGGCCACGCGCTACGTGAGGCCCTTCAGCACCCTCAGGGAGGCCATCCTCAACGACTGGAACGTCGTCACCTTCAAGGGCTCCATCTTGCACAATGTCTTGCTGGTGAAACTTCATTACTGTATTGCTGGTGACACTTCATTACTGTATTACTGGTACAACTTTGTTAGGTATTGCTGGTGCGACTTAATTACTGTATTACTGGTACAACTTTATTACTGTATTACTGGTACAACTTTATTACTGCATTACTGTACAACTTTATGAAGCAGTGAATGAACGGGGAAATGAAGCAGCAAATTAAATTAATCGTCCTAGGAGGTCAATTGACTTTAAATTTGAAACCTCAGCCAGCAGAACTCGTTCTTCACCCTAGCTGCTGCTGCTGTAAAAATAAGCTTTGAACCAATTTTATCACGTAAGTAGAATTTCCAAACTCTGTAGAATATTTTTCAAGATTTTTGCATTATGCAGTGCGTACACGAAGTGACTTTCACTTTCAGACGAAACTCCCAAATCCTCGATTGCGAACATGCAGTAACTTGCGTAGAGATACTGACTGAGACCTGCCATTTTTAAGCGACCCGTTTAAATTAGGCTGTATTTTCCAAATTCGAATGGAAAAATCTCACTCATACTTATCATAACTGAATGCTTAGGTATTCTGCAATAATTGGCCTTGTATTGCTCTATTGCCGGAATCAAAATATCACTGATGTTTATTTTCAGAGCCAGGATAAATCTTGGGCAGCGGAATTCTTCCGAAAAGTTCAGGAGAATCCCGACGTCATTCTGATAAGCTCAAGAGCAGATGCTTTCCAGGTGAGCAAATCTTATGCTCTGTGAGTGAGCAAATCTTTGGCTCTGTGAGTGAGCAAATCTTTGGCTCTGTGAGTGAGCAAATCTTTGGCTCTGTGAGTGAGCAAATCTTTGGCTCTGTGAGAGAGCAAATTTTGTACTGAGTATCTTGTGGAAAACGTCACTGAAAATCATCAGATAAGCGCGAGTTGCATGTGACGAACAATGCTCTGTGATCACACTAGGTGCGAGTGATAAGCAAGCGATAAAATACCATTATCTAGTGAATATATTTAAAACATCTCTTTACCAACGAGGTGAACACTCAAAAAGTACTCACGATGAGCTCAACTGAAGTTCACGCGACGTGTTAGTAATGAAACGAAGGTGATGAATATTTTAATCCGTACTCTGTTCGAAACAAACACATTTCAATACGAGCGTGGAGATCATCATATGCACGTGATAGATACATTTGTGGTGAGAACTTAAAGTTTATATTGATCTCCTACTGGTATTAGCGTTATGAATGTACGATAAAATACACCTCAAGTGCACATTTTGATGAATACATGATGAGGGAACGGACATTTAAATGATTCAGCGTCAAATGCACCGTATGAATGCATCTTAACACACGTTTCAAGCAGGTCACGTTCTTATGAAACATTACGTGGAATTAAACATTGCCTAACATTCGGCGATGGGAAATTTTCTCAACGGTGCAAGCATTTTTATTTTGCGCTCTTCCAAGGAGAAAATCTCTGCAGGCTTTCATTCTTCGCCGGAGGCAGTAAAAAATTGTTCAGGCTTCTAAAAATTCACGAGCCAAGCTCTTGTGGGAAATAAACTCAAAAGGGCGTAATTGATTTACTTCTTATTCAACTTTAATGCTAATGGTGATGTTTTCCACCCCTTCTGAAGTTATTTTTGCTTCAGTCACTTTACGAGTTTGTGGAGTTTTCGCATGCCGCTTGCACGTACAATATGTTCTGAAAAAATGCGCGAAGAGCTAAGTCAATCTGCTAACATAGAGGCCCAAACACTTGTAGCCCATTGTAACCCTTAGGGGTCCACTGTAATACTTAGGGGTCCACTGTAATACTAAGGGGTCCATTGTAATGCTTACTTGGGGGTCTACTGTAACACTTGGGGGTCTACTGTAACACTTGGGGTCTACTGTTATACTTGGGAATCTACTGCAATTCTTGAGGGTCCATTGTAACACTTGGGGTCCACTGTAATACTTAGGGGTCCACTGTAACACTTAGGGTCCACTGCAATACTTGATTTCACAGTAATACTAAGGGGTCCACTGTAATACTTAGGGGTCCACTGTAATACTCACTTGGGGGTTCGCTGTAACATTTGGGGGTCTATTTTAATAATAAGGGATCAACTGTAATTCTTGGGGGCGCATTGTAGCACTTGGAGCTTTACTGTCACACTTAGGGGTTCATACAACACTTGGGGATCCACTGCAATACTTGGGGGTCCACAGTTGGGGTGACATACTTGAGGGTCTACGCTTTCATAAGCAACATGAATTTTCGTTTCTAATCTAGTTCATACGGTCGATTCTCAAGTTATACGACATCATCTTATCCGAATTTCAACTTATAAGGGTATGAATTAGTACTAGGTAATCCCAGTTATTCGTATTTTAACTCAATCATGGCATCAGCTAAACATTGGTAGTATCAGTTGCAGGTAGCATTAGGAATGCAAAAGTTGCTAGCGCTTCGACGCCGTGGAGTATATCAAGTCGACTCGCTCAGTTGAATTACAAAGGTTGATTTCTATCAGCCTAGATCGAGGTTTACGTGAGATCGCGCCTTAAAACTCTAGGTCCGACTGTAATGCATTGCATTTCTCGCACAGAAAGTCTAGACAACGAAAATCACGCCTTACATCTCTGGGTCCGACTGTAATGCATTGCATTTCTCGCACAGAAAGTCTAGACTTCGAAGATCACGCCGTACATCTCTAGGTCCGACTGTAATGCATTGCATTTTTCGCACAGAAAGTCTAGACATCGAAGATCATGCCTTACAACTCGAGGTCCGACAGTATTTCATTGCATTTCTCACACAGAAAATCGAGACATCGAAGACCGCTTTCTTGGAGTTCTCAACAAACCTCCGCATCGCAGCGCAAAAAAGAGGCGGACTGTGTCGGTACGACTTTGTCCCGGTCGGTAGAGTCCCCACGGATCTCTATTTCGTCATCGAGAAGAATCTTCCTTTCAAGCGAGCTTTGCGAAAAGGGTAACATATCTTTTTATTAATTCAAATTATTGATAGCTATTGATAAATTACTCAATTTCGATTTCTGTCGATTAATTCAAGTTATTTTGTTGAAGTATCGGAAAAAATATTCTGCGCAACAGATCACGTTGAGGGCAAGCCACCTCTCTGTGGCCAGCTAAGCTGAGTAATAAAACTCTCTTTGTTAAGATTATCTTGCAATACGGTTCGGTAAATTTTGCTGCATTGCTATGTGAATAAATAATTAATCATTCCCTCATCTCGATAACAGCTAGTAAACGATGGCTTTTTCCTCGTATGTTTTTGTTATATCAGATGCAAGTACGTTGCATTTTCTTCACAGATACCAGAATTTAATAAAGTACAAACGCAGGTTCTTCTATGTTAAATTTCTGAGACGTACAAGCATTCAAAAAAGAAGAACAACACTGGAGACTTGATACATGTAGAAAACGAAAAAATACATTTTATAATATAAACAATTCCACATCCTACCGCGAGAGAAATGTACTTTTCGAAAGATATTTTAGTGACGCTAACCAATGCAGTCGATATTCGAGTTTTCTGAACCTCAACTTAGAGCAATGAAAATAATCCTAGTTTGTCGGCTAGCACAACGCCTTGGTTCAGGCTTATGAACAAGTGGGACTAATCTTTATCCATGTGAGTTAAGCTGAGATGAAGTACAAGATGTGTGATTCTAGGATCGAGCATAAGTATAGGATGATGTCAAGCTGAACTCAATTACGTTTTTGACAAAGAAAAAGTTTCAATGTGAAAGGGATTTCCAACAAAGGTTTTCGACTCGGTAACAATCAAGTTTGACTTGTGCAGGTCAGGCACTGCGAACGTTGCTGATAAGAAGCATCGTTAAAGACCCCTGAGGCTGTGTTCAGATGAGCACATGACAATATTCGAACTCGTATTGTGCAGTTTTGGTCATCTCAGTCTAACACGAGTGCCTAATTTTTAAACAATTTACGTCTGTAATGATGATATGGCTGGGATCGTGAGTTCTTCTGTCACTTTGGCCACGTTACGCGTTGCTTCATGTTTGGGCTATCCAGGGGGATGATGTGAGGTCCTAAACTGAGAGTTAGGTAGGCCTTCTTTTTGTTGAGATAAAATTTTTGTTCTTGTTTTGTTAAGGACAATCATTTTTCGGTTCACTGCTGTCCTGTATTTCAGTATCTCTGACTTTCTTCTTCAACTTTTATTTTGTTTCACAACCTTCCCTCTTATCTTACTGTTTCTATGCGCACGTGATCCTTCGCAGAACACCCTTTGTGTATAGATTCCAAGCTTCCTGAACTCCATGCTAAATGGTGCCTTCATCCTTCCTCTCTTTGAACATCTTTGTTGTGGTAAAAGGAGATTAAAACTAATTTATAATTAATCAATCAGTTTGGGCTATTTTAAAAAAATGTTTCAGCATGAGGAGCTTTTTCCAACCCTGCACAGTTTCCGTACGCTGAGTGTCTTTTTTGTTCTATTCAGCTCAAAAAGTGATCTTTTAAAAGTATAGTTTTCAGTAAAAGATACTAAGAGGCTGAGCTGGCGACATCATTGGGTAGCTTAACATTATAATTAACTCTCATTGATTATTCTCTACCACAAGGATTTATGTTTTCCATAAGCAAGGTGTTCATTTGGGTCATGACAGCGTTTCATCTCATTTCTACAGCATCTTCAAGCTGCACGCGACAGGGGTCTTGAAGAAAATCGCAAATAAACGGCGCTCCATCCGGCCTGTGGCTTGCAACACGAATGTGTTCCTCTCTTTTGGGCTCCTGAACACCGTGAGCGCCTTCGCCATGCTCGCCTCGGGGTATTGTGTTGCTTGGGTCGTCTTGGGGGTGGAGGTGTTGGTCAACTCTGGGGCAGACCGGGGCACTGCTTGACTTGCGGTACTCTGCAGGACTCTTGTTAACGTGCAGGACTCTTGTTAACGTGCAGGACTCTTTAACTTGCGGTACTCTGCAGGATTCTTGTTAACTTGCAGAACTCTTTAACTTGCGGGACTTTGCAGGACTCTTGTTAGCACACAGGACTCTTAAACTTTTATGACTCTGCAGGACTCGTGTTAACTCGCAGGACTCTTGTTAACTTGCAGGACTCATTATTCGAACGTTGGTCACTAGCTGGTGATCAATATAATGATTGTAATCTTCGGCTTCGTCATGCTCACCTCGGGATATTGTATTGCGTGGATCATCTTGGGCTTGAAGGTGTTGGCCAACTCTGCTGCAGAGCAGGGGACTGCTTGACTAGCGGGACTCTGGGAGAGAATTCCCATTCATTTTTCGAGCGTTGGTCGTTACCTAGTGATCAATTTAATGATTGTAATCTTCAATTGATGAAATGTTAACGAGTAGAATTAGTGTGTGTGTATAGTTATTACAGTCATTAGTGACATGTTAATAATTCACGTTTTTCCAGTTCAGTATGTATAATTATTATAATCATTAGTGACATTTTAAAGGTGCACGCTGATTCAGTTCAGTTTAAATTATAATGAAGTTTGAATTTGGGTATGATTTTGTTGGAAACATTTGTTTACGATGAATGAACTAACTCATTAAAAATCCTGATTTTTTCATTGAAGCGGTTTCACGAATTTAAAAAAATTTTATTATTTAAATGACCATTGCTAATCAGACATAAGCGAAAAGGCAACGTTACCTTCTTGATGTGCTGAAAACAAGAGAGTGGTCTCCAACAAGAAACGATTTTGGAGGTACGTTAAACATTGGAACTGTATAATAACGTTGACAGACTGTTCCCGATGTATTTTTTTTTGTATCTACTCGAATATATATTGGGAGTAGTACCTAATCGCATTTATCATAAAACGATCATAAACTATTAAATTTTGAGCTTTATTATCCTTCTATCCGATCATATGATATGTTTCGTTTGTACTTTCAACGGACCTACCCTTACAGTATACACGTATAGCAGTCGTGTAACCCCTATACGTTCTGTTAGGTAGGAACAAAATAACAAATTCCCTCGAGAAATTACAATGAGCTCCTAATTCTTTTATATTTCCAACTGTTCTCTATAACCTTCGTAGATATGTTCAAAAATTTTAAGTAGGCTTGTTGAACAGTAGGACCTCGCGTTAAAATAACCATTACCATGAAATTATAACACCTCATAATATCTATCACTTGTTACTGTAGTCAGCTAATTTCCAATTCATAAAAGACCGAGCTTATCCAAATCATGCTGCTAGTATATGCGATGTTTATTTGTTCGTGGAGTGTCTGCGTTTTCCTTGAGGTGGTGTTGTGGTCACCGGCCGAGTGGTTAGGAACTCGCCCTTCACGTGAAGGTGTCCCCAGTTTCAAATCTTGGAAGCCCCGCCCTGAGTTTCTCCTCAATGGGAAAAGGGAGAACTCAGCCACAATTCCCCGATCTACCGAAGTGTTGGACATGGGCACCGACTTGACCGGGGGTAACAGTCATTGCGCCCTGGTGTTAGTTATAAGGCACTTGGTTAGTTATAAGGCACACTATGTACAAGATGATATGTATCAGGCTTGATTGGAATAAAGCATCCTTTATTACAATCTTATCTTTAGGTGTTGCCTTGAGAACCCTGGACACAATGGAGGGTTTAAAAAAATGATAGACACGTGATTCTACCACCTGTTATATATATAATCGGAAACTTTCAGTACTGAGCTGGTAAGGATTACTATTAAGCATTCGAGATGGGATCTCAGTGACAGGGCGAATAGCCCATTCTCAGGCTCGCTTCTCACATCTCCAGAGAAGAATCAGCAAAATGCTGATTGTAGTTGTGGAGTTTATAAGGTTGAGAAATAAAGTGTGATAACTCTCTGACTGAAGAACTGGCTTTTGAAATTAGTTAGAAGATTATAAAATTAGTTAGAAGATGTAAGAGTTTTGGGAGTATCACTCCAAACTCCCGGCTACTAAAGAAAAAAGAAGCTACTTTATTTGGTGTTAACAACACGGCTCACTATTCACGGTTGTTAACAGATCGATTCAACTACCTCAGTGATGTATTTAGATGAAGCGTTCACCCAAGTTTGAGCTCGAGGGCTAGGCAAAGTTATCTCTATAAATGTGTGTGGAAAATACTAATGAGACGGTGGTCTACATTACATAAAGGAAAATTGATCTGCAATACTCCAGAATTTGTCAATGAGTTTTCAAGTCCACAAACCAATATTTTGTACAATTTTAAAATTATACAAGTACAACGAGCAAACATTCACTAATGACCGGGCTATTTTTCCTACAAAAATGCCATCAACGACTCACAGAAATCGTGCAAATACTTAAACCAAGGTAAGTCCTAGAAAGATCTACTGCTCTGTTCTGTTGTTTATGGCAAACGAGTTAGGAATTCAATTATTTAGAAGAAAGTAAAGAGCGTCCATGTCATACTTCTTTTAGATTGAGCATTGTTCTTTAATAGAATATTTTATCTTCAAACTAATTGAAATAGTTCTAAGGCTCTCTTAATATTTTCTTCTAAATTTACTGCTCATCCGTCATCCAAGGTTTGCAACCAGACTATATACTCTTACATAAAAACTTAATTCTAGTGACAGCGCGTCTAAACACTCTAAAAGTCTTTGAAAGCGAGCAGTTGGCTTCGCTTCGCCACAGCGGTACGTTTAAAGTTTAAACTGGTGGTGTGAACCATGGTAGACTAACCTTTATGTATACCGTGGTGTGAACTGAAAGAAAAGAAAAGTTCAATGACGCGTGACTTGAGCAATGTGCACGCATGACTTGTCGCATGTAATGACTTGTGAAGTTTTTTAACAACAAAAGAATGATGTGCAAAAAGAACAAAATGGGTTAAAAGTGAGTATGCAAAATGAGTTAATTGGAGTTGTACCTCTAATGTAGGTAATCGGCGTTGCAGCTGGTCACTGATATTAATATAACTATTATAATTCTAGCATTACAAATGGATGAAAATGATGAATTTTGACTTTATTGATTAAAATTTCTGTGCTACACTAAATAGATATTATTATAGAAATGACTAAAAATAGAACAATAAGTGTAAAAGTAGAGATAGGCTACGACAGAATAAAATTGTAGGTTGTCTTGCTTTGTTCCAAGTGGGATGTTGCTGAAAGTTTGTTGGCTAGTATTCAAGAATATAGTCTAGAATAAGTGAAACTTACTTTTTAAAGCATGAAATAAAGTTGAGGAGAACAAAAGGATGCTTTTCATGCCTTGACACTAGAAGAATTTTCAAATACATGTACAAATCCAGCATTTATGCTTTAAATTGTTCATTAGTGATGAAAAATTTGAACTGTTAAAAACAAACTATTGCTAAATTAGATAAATCATTTTAATGATTATATTCTAACAGCCCTGCTATGACATCTTATTATAAGATAACTATTGAAAGTAGTACACTGATTAATTACACTATAGAAATTCCTTAAAATGAAATAATTTTACATTTAATCACTGGTGTACACTAATCGATAGGAAAAATTGAGGTGTGTTAGTTTTACCTTGTTTTTAGCAGATTAATATCTATGCATTCTGCATCATGCTTATGTACTTGGTTAATTGTATCTTCCATTTAATAAACATGTTTTTTTTTAAAGTTACAGCTTAGGGAAATTGACTATAATTTCTTTTTATCTCACATTTGCTTCAATTTTTAAATTAATCATCACCTACAGTCTGATATGTTGGTGAAGTTTCATGTCTCATAATGCAGAAAATTCATAAAAAGTGTTTGTTTGAAAAATATTTATTCAATAGAGAATGGATTGATGCACTCAATTTCTTGGGTTAGATTTTCAATGGTGCATGTACTTTTTTGGTGTCTGATATGAAATCAGAAAAATGCCTGGTTATGCCTGATTCCAGGAGAAGTGGACCACTTGTTGTAGTTCACCAAATGGGTCAAATAGTCATAAAGGTAATTCAAATTATGACAAAAATCTCTGAGGTTCAATTATATAGTAAATGGAAATTAATTTTTTGCATGTAGCTTTTATGGCATGATTTTTTAAAATCCAACTTAGTTGACTAGCATATTAAGCATTATTTTCTGGCATGAGCTTTTTTCTGAAAGTGAAGATCCTAGTAAGCATTTTATCTATTATTAATTATAGATAATTCATTTTATATAATTAATTATCTATAATTTTATATCTAGCTAATGCCACTATTCAAGAAACCATCAGGAAAAAGGGTCAATATTGATTTTAGGCCTTTCACGGAAATTAAACATTCTGTTCCGAACAATCACTAAAGGAACACATTTAAAAAGGTTTTACA
>JACJUY010002561.1:63764-79957 GCA_014220935.1 Platorchestia sp. MABIK | reverse complement strand
TGGCGATGATGTTGCCAAGTTGCATTGTTTATTTGGCGATGATGTTGCCACATTACATTGTTTCTTTGGCAATGATGTTGCCAAGTTACATTGTTTCTTTGGCAATGATGTTGCCAAGTTGCATTGTTTATTTGGCGATGATGTTGCCAAGTTGCATTGTTTCTTTGGCAATGAAGTACTGCTGACGTTAGTTAAGCCCCGGTCACCCATCTCTGCTGGTGTTGTGCTTAAAGAGCTTCGCCTGATAAGTAGTGTTGTTAATCTTAATTAGATATAAAAAATAGTTAGGTTTCTAAAATGTGGTGCTTATAACTTCAACTGTTATTATTTTTCCGTTTTTTATCTGAAGGAATTTGGAGCCTATATTGCACTAGCCTGGGGTTGTTTTTGTGTTTTGTATTGGTGACTGCGCTACATTAGAATGGCACCTTACATCAACTAGAATAAATTACCTTGAAGTTTCTGTAGAATCATGCACGCCATTCTACTGTTTTCTCTGTGTGTCCAGCTAATTAACACTTTCTCTTAAGACTTTGACATACATGTTTCGAGTTGATCTGAAAAAATAGTGAAATGTTGATTTCATTAGCCCTTAGCGCAAAAACTGGGACGCAGATGTCCTCAGCAGAAAAACTGGGATGTAAATTTCCTTAGTAGAAAGATTGGGTTGAAAATTTCCTCAGTACAAAGATTAGGTTGTAGATTTCCTCAGTACAAAGATTGGGTTGAAGATTTCCTCAGTACAAAGATTAGGTTGTAGATTTCCTCAGTACAAAGATTAGGTTGTAGATTTCCTCAGTACAAAGATTGGGTTGTAGATTTCCTCAGTACAATGATTGAGTTGTAGATTTCCTCAGTACAATGATTGAGTTGTAGATTTCCTCAGTACAAAGATTAGGTTGTAGATTTCCTCAGTACAAAGATTGGGTTGTAGATTTCCTCAGTACAATGATTGAGTTGTAGATATCCTTAGTACAAAGATTAGGTTGTAGATTTCCTCAGAACAAGAACTGGGATGCAGATTTCCTCAGTGCTGAGATTGGGGTGTAAGTTCCTCTGTATGAACGTGGAATGAGAGAAATATCTACGTGGGATGCTGCTCGTGATAATTATTGGGTTTTAGTGTGAGTGCTTTCATAGCTTTTAACCTTATAACAGCCACCGTCATTCCTGAGAACATGAGATATAATTTGCCACGTTCTTGTGCTCTGGATATTCCAATAAAAAACTAACTCGTATTGCATATCACGTTTCCTCTGCGAGATAAAACTATTGTATATATGGGTATTAACACTTCCAAGGGGAAAATGTGAGGTCCTGAGCTGAGAGCTAGGAAGCCCTTTTTGTTATAAAAGATTTTTTGTAACATTAAGGACCGTATTTTTCGGTTTACTGCTGTCCGGTTTTTCAGCACCTATTACTTTCTTTTTCAACTTTTTCATGTTTCATGAACTTCTTTCTCAACTTACTGTTTTATACCACCTTGCGTGTAGATTCTGCGCTTTCTTAAATCCATACTTAATGGTTCCCTCCTCTTTTTGGGACGCCTTTGTTGAGGTTAGGGAGGCTTAAAATTACATCTAAGCTGTTGCCTATCTCGTACGATGGGCTATACAGGTGAGCTTTTGAACGGAACATACTCTGAATGTTCTATATTTTTTGAGTGTTCCATCACATAGCTCATCCACACCGCACATCATTAGTGACTTTCTGCGTAATATTGAAATATTCCGTTCACAAGAAGTTAAGTTAATTCTAGTAGTGTTATTCTCCCCTCTTCTTTAGGTTCAGCCGGCTGACAAATGGTAGTTCAGCCATCATTGTTATCAAGGTTGACAATTCCTGTTCGTTTCTCGTCATTTTCTAGAACACTCTTGAGATTTTGGTCGCATTAGGTTAAACTGAAATTCAATGTTCAACTCAAATTTAACGTCAATTGTAGTAAGCGATTTTGAAAATAAAGAACATTAGCTGTATCAGTGCCTTCATTTAGCTCCAGTTAAATTTTTATAAAAATTGAGTTTGTGTTAAGTGTTGAGGTTGTAAAACGGACAACAGCGAAATGAAAATCTCCTCCATGGCCACCAATGGCACACGTTGCGGTCAAAGTGTCAAGTTTGTAAAACTGTCTCGCACGTGTTAGCAATTTCCGTTTGCGTGCAGGTAAACGAGGACTCGCTGTATGGCTTCAACGACGAAGCTGGTCCTGCTGAGGGTGCTGCCTGCACCGCCGCCGCCGCTACACTCTCCTCTGACGAAAGCGCCGCCGCTTCTGCTGGTGCTTCTGACCCTGCCAAACAGAAGGTAAATACTTGTTCAATGTTTCAACTCTGCAAAATTGTTCGAGTTCTTCACGTGTTGAAATAAAAGACCCTTTTTATTTGAGCTTTTCAAAGTATTTGAGCGTTTCTATCAAAAGCATAATTTCCTTTGTGTAATAACACGAGAAGTAAGTGCCTGACTTATGCTTCTTTAACGCCTGTGCATTTAAATTTTTTAGCTCTTTTTATCTTATCCACTGTTCTGCAGGTATTAGTTTGAGCAAGTGACTGACATGGAACTTCCTTGCTTCTGTGTTTGTTAGTAGAGATTGTTTTTCTCATGCGTCTCCTTTTCATGCCATGGGGGAGGCTTCCAAAAAATCGCACCCATTAGTTTTGAAATTTTTGTCGACTTTAATCTGTTATTTTTAATTGTTTGCTAATGGCTGAGGCTTGCGCTGTTTTTATTTCTATATAGGGTATTGAAGCACTTGATCTACTCAAGGGGAGTTCCAGTTAAAAATCTACTCAAGGGTAGTTCCAAAATTTTTCATTTTGGAGTATCTAAAACCGGTGATTATGCCCACAACCAGACGCTGTAATCTTTCCTGCCGCAAAAAAATTAGCAAGTGAGGATTTCTGTTTGGTGTTCCAGTTGTATTTACTCATCCCAGCTTGTCAACTTGCTCTAATGATTCGAATTTACTTGTGGTGAACGACTTCTTAATTAATGGCAACCTCAAGTTACTAGGCCAGAGTAGAGAGTTTCAGTAAAAAGTGATGTTGATATTGTTCTCTACAAGTTGGGATAGTCGAGAATTTGAGTTGTGATCCCATGTGTGTCATTATTGTTCGACACTGGGGAGCTCGTGTGGCTCCGTAAGAGAACCTTTATTCTTAAGACGTTATTTGCGCCGGGTTTATCCGAAATTTAGTATCCAACTCAAATTAGAGTTAATTTTAGAGGTCAGTATTGAAAATAACAAACATTATTAGATGGTGCCTTCATTTAGCCTTCATTAAGTATTCATAAAAATTGAGTTGGTGATCGCAAGTTGGTCAGCAATATCATGAACATCCCCTGAGTGACCACCGGTAGATCCCTCCGAGGGAAACGTATTAAGACACGGTTATGGGATGTCACATGTCTTGAAGAATGCAGCTCTGGATTGTAGTTCCAAGTGCTGACTAGATACTAACTAAAGGTTATCGATGTAAAATAAATGTAGACTCGTGTGTGTAGTGATCCGATTACGTTTTGCTGTTATATCACGTGGCTGATTCCTGAAGCCGAAGTCGAGACGTTAGTGTTAGGGATACTCGAAATTAAGTTGGTGACTAAGAAATAGGGACTTGGAAGTGTGTTAGTTTTAGAGTTACTCTCAATTAAATTGGTAACTAAAAATGACTTAGAAGGGTGTTAGGGTTACTCTCAATTAAATTGGTAACTAAAAATGACTTAGAAGGGTGTTAGGGTTACTCTCAATTAAATTGGTAACTAAAAATGACTTAGAAGGGTGCTAGGGTTACTCTCAATTAAATTGGTAACTAAAAATGACTTAGAAGGGTGTTAGGGTTACTCTCAATTAAATTGGTAACTAAAAATTACTTAGAAGGGTGTTAGGGTTACTCTCAATTAAATTGGTAACTAAAAAATGACTTAGAAGGGTGTTAGGGTTACTCGAAATTAAATTGGTAACTAAAAATGACTTAGAAGGGTGTTAGGGTTATTCGAAATTTAATTAGTAACCAAGAAATCGCGACTTGGAAGGAAGAGGTTAGTTAGAGAAAAATTAAGAGTAAAGTGTTGATGTATTCTAAAAACTATTTTGAATTGCAAAAAGGAATGATTGAGACGGTTATAAAATTCTTCTCATGTACGTGTCGTGGAGCCCGAGACCATAGGATTAAGTAGCTAGGAAGCTTCAAAGAAAGTACTGACTTTTTTACGACCTGATGAGGAGGAGTGTGAAGACATGCTGTATATGCTAGTGCATTTCACTTATTGATGAATTATCTGCTTGGGGTGTATGTTGCCTCGAGGGGCACGGGATGGGCAATATGTATAGATTAAATACGTTTGTCTATTCTACGCTGTGGGGACTGGCGAAAGATACTGTGAGGTCCCCTCGCCAATAGACAGGTATTTGGGACTGTCCATTGTACCCACTTTGTTGTTTTTTAAATTTTTATTCTTTTTCCTTTATCTCTTCCTTGTTATTTCCTATTCTTTCCTAAGTTGCTGCTTCTATGGGCAGTATATTCTGTGTGGAAGCGCACCTTGTGCATAGATTCCCCGTTTTCTACAGTCCATACAAAATGGCCCTTTCTCTTCACTCTCGTGCGATCGCCTTTGTTGTGGCTGAAGCCTTAAACTAACTTGATGATCATTATAATGGGATGTATGTCATTACTATCGGTTTTATCACATCTATAGCTGAGAGTTAGGCAGGCCTTCTTTTGTTGAAATAACAGGTTTTTTGTTATGTCAAGGACCGTTTTTTTTTTTTTCGGTTTACAGCTATCCTGTTTTTCAGCATCTACTACTTTCTTCTTCACCTCTTATCTTGTTTCATGAACTTTTTTCTCAACTTAATGTTTCTATGCACCTTCTTCGTAGATTTCGCGTTCCCTATACTCAATGGTGCCTTCCTCTCTTTGGAACGTCTTTTTTTGTGGTTAAAGCCCGTTTACACTGAGAGACATATTAGCCGTGAGGCGCGACACGTGTATACGAGTTTCACTACTGAGGCACATGTTTGTGTGTGTATACGAAGTTTCCTATTCGCTATGATCGAATTCGTGAGGCGCGACACGAGCGCGCCTCGCAACTCTGTCTCGCAACACAGTCTCGGTCAGTGTGCAGTTAGCAGTCATCAGGTGAGGTGTTGCTCTATGCTCATCCATTGTGGCGGACGCAACACTGCCGCGAGAAGCTACGTTGCATTTAATTGAAATGTACAGAGCCCATGAATGCCTGTGGCACACTAAAAGCAGCGAATATAAGGATCGTAAAAGAAAGAGGCTGCTTTCAATTATATTTTAATGAAAATGAACGAATGTGTTAACGTATCACTCATGCAAATAAAGAAAAGATTACATAGCCTGCGATGCAGCAACAATATTTCGACAAGCTTATCAACGGCGATCTATCACTGATGACGGTTGGCGACACACTGACTGGTTTTGAGCAGTGCGTGCTCAGTGTCGATTCACTAGTTTAAACGCTCATGGCTCTTGTGAGGCGCCACATGAGGCGTATACATGTGAGTCTGCGACAAAATGTTTACTAGTGTAAACAGGGTTTTAGGGAGGCTTAAACTAACATCTAAACCTAATCCGTTTTATCACCAGGATCGGCGCTCGACGCGCCCACGCACGCAGAGCAGAAACGTGGTACCGGCCAAGAAACGAAAGAGAAAGTCGTCGAGTGGCGTTGTAGTCGACGACGCCGCTGCTGCTTCTTCTTCAGAAAATGCCGTGCAGGTGCACCCTGCCGAGCTCACTTCAGAAGGTGGCATGGAGCTTGCCGGAGGAGATGAGGAAGATGCTGACGCCGGATATTCTTTGTCAGGAGACACAGGCAGTTACGATGACGGCGCCGGCAGCAGCAACACCAGGATGATTTCGAAGCTCAAGTGCCCGCATTGCCCTAAAATCTGCTTGAAATCTGAGACTCTGACCAAGCACATGCTCACGCACCAGGACAAGGAATATTCGTGCTCCACTTGCAGGTTTGCGTCCACTGACTTCTTGGAATTACGCGAGCACCGCCGCTCCCACATGAGCAAACACTGCACTCGATGCAAGTTCTCGACTAATCGCGCTGACGCCCTCAAGAAACACTTATCCATGCACGTCGGAGGCTCGCGCCCCGGAGATGGTATCAACTCGTGCAGCATGTGTGACTTCACGCCCAAAAACCCGACGGCTCTCAAGCACCACATGAAGAACCATCACGACGTTGACCTCAGCAGGGAGGCCTCGTGATCTGCGTGACTTGTGTTTTCCTTGTCTTGGACCCCACTGGAACAATTTATTTTGCGCTTGGTGGTGTTCACTATACGTAAGTTCTGGGTGTGTCTTCGACGCTTGGACTCGTGTAGCGAACACTCGTGACCAGCCTTAATATTTGTGACATTGAATTCATTGTATTGCCTTCTTGAAGATGCGATTACATCTGCTGCGGTAAAGATGCTTGCAGTGGAAGTGTTGCTCTGTGATTCCAGCTTAGACTTGTTTCTGGCAGTTTCCTTGTTTCAAGGGTTGCCATTTTGTACAAAAAGTTTGGATCATGCAAAAGCGAAGTGTTAACCATCTGTCGCTCCTGTGTCTGCATAGACTCAGTTGCTGGTGTTGACACCCGAAACTGTATGTTCTAACTTTCAACGTTAAATTACTGCTCATAATTTGATGAAGCATATTTCTTCTCACCTTTATAACTTAATCCCATTCACCTTTGCTTCAAAGATAACAGAAACGTGATGTTGATTCTGAATGTCTGCTTTTAAAAACTGACCTCTGGTGTTTTTGATTTTGGTTGCCCATTGTATACCATTTTTAGGTCAGGTAAAATATGTATCAAAATTCATTGACGTACATTGTAATACTGATTTTTGTCCCCATAAAATACGTTCAAATAGTTCTTAATGATGAGGCTTCTTAAGTATTATTTATCCAGCGAAAGACTGGTGCTCCTCTGAACCTAATTTTATGTCAAATTTAATGAGGCTCAACAGAAATACCAAGCTGCGTCTCTTCGGTTGCGTGATCTATGGTTATCTATTTTATGTTCTGATTGTTTATTGCATTTTGAAGACTGCAAAGGACAGACGCTGAAATAATACGACTACGTTGTCAAAGGAAAATAGGCGGCTTCAGTTCAGGATGAATTCTACTTTGAGAACGTACGGAGTTCTTTGTTCTATATGGTGGATTGTGACGCAAAATATCGAAACTTGGTGCTCAACTGCTGGAGTTTTCTCATAGTTTTGTTTATTACTTTGTTACGGAATTTGGTGCCTTGCGCTTCATTTCGTTAGTGTGTTTTGTTTATTGTAGGAGCCTAAGTACGCAGGTACCTGAATGTAAATGGAAAAATATAATTTTAAATTTTGCGTCGCGTTTGTTTTGAACGTTGGAACATTTTCCCTGTTGTCTAAAAGTTTTAAATTAATTTGCGGTTTCTTATTTGATTCACAAGTCTGATAATGTAAAATGAAATATTGGTATTTAGTTAGAGACTAATATTAATCCAATTCTTACTTTTATCAAGTCGTCTCTTTAACCTGCTTAGATTCGCCAATATTTTCAAAGTTTCGGAGTAATTTAAAAATATCACGTAAAATTCAAGTAAAATTTCACATTGAATTGTTATGTTTAATTGGGCGATAGGATGCAGTTTGGTGTTGAAAACGTTCTCAGGGTGAATTGCACGGCCAGGTATGGAAAAATGAGAATAGCCCTCAACTATCGGGTAGTATCGCCTCGGATTTACATGATTTCTTGACTCCTCAAAATTTGGTGTTTCTCATAATTGCAGGGCAAGCTCACATGAAGCTTTAAGATTACGAACATGCCCCTCGTATTTGAGGTACACTTCGTGTTTGTGTGTGACCCATGCAGTACAGGAGACGGTGCTAGGCCATGATCAGCGAGTGTAAAGTGGCTGGCGCCATCAGAGGGGATACTGTTCGGCTGCCTCAGCTGTGTGTACGCCTTCAAAAATTCTACCTTTAGTACCCACTTTGTTTTTATCAATTTTCATTCCTTCTTCGCTATTCATCTCTTGTCTTATCTTCCTTCTTAAATTGCCGGTTTTGTGCGCAGGATATCTCGTTGTGAACTTACCTGATGTGTAAATTTTCCTTATCTTTGGTCCATTCTAAGTAACCCCGACTCTCTGCTCACTTGAGATCTTCTCTGTTGTGGCAAGGGAATTCTGCAGTAAGTTCGATGATAATCTTGCGTTGAATTGTATTCTCACTGCCAAAAACCGATGTTCTCTTCTGTCTAATCTTGGCTCTTGATATCGTGTTCCCGCTTGTAACACCTCTAGCTCATAGAAAGTTCATAAGCCTTGAAAGAATTGAAGCCTCTGAAGGGAAACAGTTGAGAACTTCTGTACCGAATAAATAGAATTTGTACCTCAAGAAATTTTGTGTGTGGAACAACATGGAGGACCAGAATAACAATCTATGGAAGCCATTTCTTGGCTGTGCTCAAGACGCTCGGTCGTTTTCATTTTGCGGTTTATACGTGAAAGTAACGCGCACTCCAAAATATGTGAGAAATACATTGCAGCGCACTACCACGGCTTTGTGAGCACCCGTTTTGACTCGGTGAGTTGCTATTTGCTTGCATATTGTGTGCGTTTAATTGCTACATTAGATAGCGACAACGAAAACATGGCCGAGCAACGGCGAGTGCGCGAAGTGATGATCTGTTTTACATATTAAAGCCAACCGACCGTTTCTGTTCATCGAGAGGCGTGTTTTGAGATTCATATTAGTTGGTCGGATTTGCAAATTTTCGTTTGGCCATAAACGTAAAGTTTCGCATGTAGGTGCATCTTTATTGGATTTTTTGTATCTACTGTGCGTAGTAAAAAATTTTGATGTTCAGGTAAAAATGCTGATGTGAAATAGATCTTCATGTAAAATGATAACTTTACTAATAAAGGAAAATTCATTTAAATTGGAAATTGTAACTTTTTGTTTCCTAGGAAAAATTGAGTGAAAAAGATTAGTTTTGAATATCTGAACAATATAGTTATTTCACTTGACTAGATTACAGAAGTGTGACGCTAGTGTTCAGCACTTACCATCAACGCCAAATTTAAATGATTTGGTTAACTTCAAGTGTTTAATGGCTCTGCGCAGTGGGCTTTGCGAAACTGTTGCGAGCTTACTTACGTGACTTGCCTCGTTCAGGTTAGGTTTTTTCTTCCCTCCTTTTGTTCTGGTGTTGCTCTCCCTTGTTCATGAGGGATATTCTCTTCCTTCCCCTGGTTCAGGTGTGATTTTTTTCTTTCTTTTGTTCGTTCATGAGGGATTTTTCTTGCTTTCCCTTGTTCAAATGGGAAATTTGAAGACACCTTCACTCGGCTGAGGGTGGTCGTAAAGTTACCGCAGGGTTCTAATTGAATTATATCCATTTCTGCCTTTAATTCAAATTCAACTCAGTTATGCGCTGATGGCGATGTAAAATTTATATTTTTCCCTTCATGCAGTTGATTAACACTTGAAATTAACATTCTTGTAACTGTGAACTCCGTAATCAATTCCCGGATACGACAATAATAGTATGCTTTTATTTGTGTATGAGATGTGACTACCACTCAAATTTTACCAAATTCTTAATTTAAAAAAACCCAAACTAGATAAATTCTTACCATTTAAGCCATAAAAGTGCCTATCTGGCAACTCTGATCTAATGTTCGGTGCGTGAGAATTTTGATTCTGGGCTTATGGTTTGAATTCAAGCAATGAGGTCCATTTTCACACCTGAAATGCGCTTCACTCGTGAGGACAGAGGAGCGAGAGTAATCCGCGGTCGAGTGTTGAATAATAGCGTCAAGTTTAGTGAAACCCCAAAAGCTAGGAAAGCATTTGGATCTATTTAAGAGTTGTAATTTTGTGCTTGTGTGTAACTGCGTTAGACAAGCCACCTATCGGAGGTGTGACTGCGTTGGATAAGCCACCTATCGGAGGTGTGACTGCGTTGGATAAGCCACCTATCGGAGGTGTGACTGCGTTGGACAAGCGTCCTATCGGAGGTGTGACTGCGTTGGATAAGCCACCTATCGGAGGTGTGACTGCGTTGGATAAGCCACCTATCGGAGGTGTGACTGCGTAGGACAAGCCACCTATCGGAGGTGTGACTGCGTTGGACAAGCCACCTATCGGAGGTGTGACTGCGTTGGACAAGCCACCTATCGGAGGTGTGACTGCGTTGGATAAGCCACCTATCGGAGGTGTGACTGCGTTGGACAAGCCACCTATCGGAGGTGTGACTGCGTTGGATAAGCCACCTATCGGAGGTGTGACTGCGTTGGACAAGCCACCTATCGGAGGTGTGACTGCATTGGACAAGCCCCAATCGGAGGTGTGACAGTGTTGGACAAGCCCGTATCGGATAGTGCACTGGCCACTCCACATGCGAAGAATCACACAGCAAAACTGCGCTGTGGTGTAAGCCCAGGGTCTGGGGAGGAGGACGTCGTGTTGGCATCAGAGTACAAAGAGCTGTTGTTTCAGTTTGAAATTCAGAGGCGCGTCGTAACTTCTTTCATCTAATTTATGAACCTTTGCTTTTAATTAATAGTGTACATTTGCGTCCCAATTAGAAAGAAAATTAGCGATCTCTTAGTCGAAACCGTGCCTCATCTTTTGCTGCATCCGTCGAACGCAATTATTCTTACAAAATTACTATTGTGTAGTCGATGATTTTACCTTTTTGGTGTGAATTAAGATCGTGTTTATCGCTGTGTAGGCTGTAGCGTGTGGAGAAAGAACCAAATTGTAACCTCGTACTTTAAATTTGCGTGCTCTATCGCAACTCTGTGCCTTAAGATAGTAATGCTCAATTGCCTTGTTACATGTAGAGGCGTGAGCTCTCAAGTTAAGCTTTCTAACTTATAATCTATACGTGCAGATTTGACACGCTGGTATGAAGTCCATACTTAAGCTTCAGTGTGCTCTACATAATTCTACTTCAGTTGTCGGGTGCCCTTTTTACATGAATGTGCTTGTCAATTCTGAATGCTAAAAATGTCAGAGCGTACGAGTGTGTTACCGTTGAATAGTTTCGAGTTCTGATCATAGTCGAGTCGGCTGTTAGTTGTGTCAGGTGTGCAACTGGTGGCTCTTCATCCTGTTGGTCCAGTAAGTTGCTAGTGGGTTTCGAAAGGAGGGTCAAAATTGAAAAATTAATCAGAAAAACAACTCTCTACGCTATCTCGACTCCAACGGTTGATTTTCGAGAAAGCTGCAGAACTATATTTCATTGAAATTTTAAAGTAGCTCATCCAGAATGAAGAACTGTTGCAAAAAGTATAGGCCCCCATAGATCATTATGCTACAAGGGGATTCAGTTGTTTCAGACGTTCCGTGGCGCCATTTTAAAGCCATCGGATGTGTCGCGGTTTGCTGGTGTCTACGTCGGCCATTTTAATACAGTCAACGTTGGCTATTTCAATGGCCTCATCGTCAGTCATGTTGATGGCGTCAGTGTCAGCTATATCACTGGGATCGACATCGGTCATCTTGATAGTGCGAGCGTCCGCCATCCTGATGGCACAAACCATCTCGTTGGCATCAGCGTCAGCCATTTACTGTACGGTCAATGTACGATCAAGGAAGTTTTCATGCAGAACTCAACGAGCTGTTGAGATCGGCTGTTTTTTGAGAGTTATCTCACTTGGGAGTTACCATGGCTGCGAGAACTTTTTTCCTACTGAATCAGAGCCCAAGGCCTGTTAGTTTAGTTAGATGCTTTTCGCTTCTAAGACTTCAAGAAAATCCACGACCCAGTCTTTGTGCTGGTGTGTATCATTTGATGTTGATTTTAGCGGCTGTCTTTATGGAGTGATTCGAATGATTTTTCCGTGATGAAGTACTATGTATCAGCTGAACTATTGCTCGCTTTTCCATTCTTTATTAGATGGTTAAAAACTCCATTGTAATCATGCAATCATAACATCTCAACTCATCTATAACTCGTCCTCTAAAAGTTATTTTGAAAGACGCCAGTATATGTAGTATATTCTCCCAGCATGAGCCTAACTCGGAAACACAGATTTCTACGATCGCTTGTAAATTCAAGAATATTCTAGCTTACTTTTTGATTAACATCTCATGGAAAACGAGCTTCTTTGCCGGTTGTCCTGAAGAGGTTCATTTTGTGACGCAACTGAGACGACTGCCATCGCTCAGGAAGACACTGTGTCTTCAAGTTAGTTGTATCCTCAGCAGCGCGATCAACACTTCCAAGTGCGAACAAAGCCGCTCTTGATCAAATATTCGTGTAAGGTGTGTGTGCTTCTTGATGTGTTCTTTGTAGGTCCTAGGCTATGTTTACCTAAATCAGAGGTTATTGGATTTAATTTAGCTCGGTATGGCAAGTGATCGGCACCACCGCCGATAAATACGTGGTTTCTTAATGTTTATTTGCGTATTTACTTTATGGTATTACCAACAATGGCTATGTGGCCCGCTCCTCGTCGGTCTCTCAGCTGTCTGGCCCTCATTTCAGGTTGACTTTCGTTCTGCTAAAATTTACCAGACAAATCGAAAAACTTTAGCTAGAAAAAAAACAATTTGATCACAATGATCTGGTCTCAGATAAAAAGTTTGTTGCAAATTGATTTAGGCGCTTTTAATGTGCCGGCAATGCAAGAACTATTGAGTGTACTTCTGATCTGGTTAAATATGAACGTCCTTCGCGGTATGTGAATCACAGATGATCACCGTGTTTTTACTTCTCACGAAGCTCACTCATTCGTTTGAAATTTGAACTGAATCAGTGCACCATGTAGATTAAAAAAATGTAATCAACTCTATTGCAAATCGTTTGTCCAAAAGCCGTTTCTCTATTTGTGCGAAGTGCCTATTGTTATTTTCAATTGATATTCCATGTTTAGAAACCTCATTTGATTGAGAGAACGGTTTTCATATCGAAGAAGCTTTCCAAAACGGCTAATTGCATTAACCACCGTACTCTTTTATTGCCCGCACGTACGTGTATTGTCAACTCGCCCCAATTCTCCTAAGAAAACTGAGAGTGTGAATTACGAGTCTTTTAACGAAACGATGTCTTACGTTCTAGTTGACACATCACTGTTGAGTAAGCCAATAAAATACTAGATGGTTTTCAGCTGTGGTCCCTCACACTTTGCCGTTGAATGGCGGTTCTAAATGAGAGTCAGAACAGTTTGTGGTGACAGAACGAGTTATGCGACGTCACTCAATGCTAACATGTTAGTATTATAATTATTCAAAAGTGTGAATAATTCCCCATTTGGGAAAACGCGGCATTACCACCGATCGTAATGCATGCGTCTCTAATTTGGTCTTACAAGCTTTGTTTTGATCATAAGCATTGGTTGTCATGTATTATCTCATCAAATTAATTAATTCCACGGTAAATAACACTTCTTATTCTCCAGAATGAACTCAATCATGTCCAGTTAACCTCAATCGACGCAACCTCTTAGTAAAGTAAAGTATGTACCTGGTTTCTGTAAACTAAGATGTTCGTGATGATAGCCATTCTTTCTGGCGTGCGAGTGTAGCACTAAATAGATTTCGCTGTTTATAGGAAAAGATGTAATTCGTAATTGGTCGACTGTGGCTATGCACTGTTGGTTTGGATTTTATTGCTGCACCACATGTTAAACATGTCACAGGGTCCATCCGAACTACTTAGAGTTGTTTGTCTTTTGACTTAGGTTCAGTGTTTGTTTTATGCTATGATTAATGAAATTTTAAAGATAATGCCTGTTGCGTTTTGGATTTAAGTGTTAAAAATTTTTTCTGCTGTGAATTGAATGTCAATTCTTGTGTCATGATTTGACTCTTTAATTTTATTTTGTGTTATTGCCGTGTTCGTTTTTTGAAGTGCTTTATTTTCGTGTTTGAGCGGTGATCTGAAACTTGGATAAGGAAATTATCGCTGTATGTTGGACTTGACTTCTCACATTTTGAATGAACTTTTCACTCTTCCCTTTTATAATTAGACTCGAGAGCCACTGAGGTGCGTGATGGAATGCCTAGAATCTTGCAGTGGCAAGCCTTTGCCCAGTCGAACTCTTTTGTCGGAACGTCTACAATTTTACGCGCCCGTACAGGGGAGCTAAACTTGGGTTGTTCAAATCGTAGATGCTCTGGCGATGAACTTGGATTAGGCATGGATGCTCTGGCGATGAACTCGGATTAGGCATGGATGCTCCGGCGATGAACTTGGTTTAGAAAATTTACGTTGTCCAGCTTTCAGGGAGAGCTGCCTAAGAGTCTCTACAAGCAGAAAATTTCCCTGTATAGTACCATTTGTTTTGCGCTTTTGTGTTTGTGCTTGCTGAGTTAAGCGAACGGTAAGGTTTACTGATCGTTTGTGCAGTGTGTCGCGAGTGCTGTGCTTGTACGGACGCTACGCTGAATCTGATTAGAGGGATCCTTTGAGGATTTTTTATTTTACTCTTAAGGAATTTGTTGCCCGCCGAGCGTATGGCTGCCGCAATTGTACAGATATGAAGTGTGTATAAAGTTATTTTTGTAGACTTGCTGCCGCGTGCGGCTATTTGTCCCGCTTTATCTGAAGTCTTCTCTTTCAAGCTTCATTTTGCTTATATTTTCTGCATTTCTCGGTGATGTACCCTCGCTCGCTTCCATGATTTCAAGATGTACATATTTTTGAGTGGAGCGTTATTTTAGATGTAGGTGGATTTAGGACGGTGATCTTCAAAGCTTCTTCGTATTAGCGCTTTTTTCATCATTAAAAATACCTATTTGTTCTCGTTTGTTAAGGTCAGTAACTGCTTATCAGTCCCTCAAACTCAGCCAATAACGAAAGTAAAGTTCCAATGCTGGCAAACGGCGAGATACACGATTATCAGGTCAATTATTAAGAGTACTTAATGTTTTTGAGTTAGCTATCGCAATCAGCAGTAAAAAAAATCATCTTCGCTGGTAATCCAGTCGTGATGAGACATGGGTGATGCTTTCCAACTTGTTCTGACTGCCCTTCGCCGAATTTCCCATTTACAGGAAAAATTTCTCGTCTATTTTTCATTTAAATTTTTTGTTCAGGTTTAACTGTTACAATACAGTATTGGAATTGCTGCATTTTTACAATACAGTTATGGAATTGTTCCTCTTTTTGTGTACGAGTATTGCTTTCGTGTTTTCGAGTGGTTTCGAAAATGCCTCTGATTATGTCCCTCATTCTTGGCAATTCTATTCAATTTTAGCTTGTGTGACGAGCGAGACGGCAGGTGCGGCCGCTCAGAATGGCGCATGAAAGTCGGGGTCTTGGTGCAAGCAACTTTAAGTTTAGCTTAGAGAGAAGTTCTGTGTAATTAAGGCTACCGTGGTTTTCTGGAGGGCTCTGGTTTTGTTTAAGTTTAGGCTACGAGTGTGGAGGTGGATTACGGGCACGTTTGAGTTTTGGTTCGCTGCGCACGTGATCTATAAGCTCATATTGACGTATATGTATTTGGTAGTTTGGAGTTGGGGTCCCTCTCATTTACCCCTTGAATGGCGATTCTTAAAAAACCTCAGAGAGAACAGTTTATGGTGACGGAACGAGTTATTCGATCTCAGCGGTTCTGAAATAAAATAAGAGAGAACAGTAGGTTATGATGACGGAACGTGTAATTCGATCTCAGTTTATACTAACGTGCAAAAATTCCCAATTTTTATCAACGGTCGAGATCAGTGATGACCCATCAAAAAGCTGCAAAAGATTCTCGAGGATAGTATTGCACGTCATGTTCTCTTTGTAGTTTGTTACGGCGCGGTGTGGTCAGACTTGCTCTCACTCTATCCATCCTTTGCTGAAAGTTCACTGGTCTTAACGAATCTTCGTGTATAATGCTACGGGATCCTTGTGCTCAGAAATCACATTACGCGGCCAGTGTTTGACGAATAAAAGATGTTCTCTAAGTGATAAGAAAGCTTCATTGTACTCATTTCTCTTTTTCACACTCACACGTGGCTGATGCGTCGTTCTTTGGGTGAGTCCTTGGGACAACGTGATTTTATTTCTTCATAACTTCGAATTATTCGCGCTTTGCTTTTTCAACTGCGATAGTGAAACTCATTTGGTTTTTGTGCTAGTTCCCCTCAGGGGGATACAACTCTTGCATCTATGGGAATTAGCACTCCCAGGGGGACTATGTGAGGGCCCGAGCTAAGGGTTAGGTAGGCTTCCTTT
>JACJUY010002561.1:32857-54924 GCA_014220935.1 Platorchestia sp. MABIK | reverse complement strand
AAAAGAGTGCGGCCAAAGTATACACAAAGAGTGTAGGGGACGGCATATTGTCACACAATATTAACTAAAGCATTTTTAGGGAGGGAATAAGCTCTACATGTATATATACACACACACACATACAGATACAGTAAGAGTAACAGTTTTATAATTGATACAGTAACAGATAGAAGTCAATTATAAAAACTTTGTATTAAACTACACAGTAAGTTGTTTTACAATTCAACATTAATGGCAGTGTGTATCCATTCAAATATTTATGTTCAAAGGTATTTTTATTTTACACAAACTCATAGTAGTATCGAGGATTTATTTACACTCATATAGAGATTTACATGCGTGAAATTCCACTCTATTACATATATAAAATCATATATGCATGCAACTACAGAAGATTACCATTGGATGATATGTAAATTTAACCTCTGAAAGAAATATAGCAACAAAATCTATTTTTGCTTTTCAAACAATTTTTGTAAAAACAAGTTACAATTTGTTTCATCGACTGAGATGAAATATTTGCCTTGGCCTATTCATTTGAAGGGATGGTACCATTTTTATTGCTACTACAGGATTGTATTTGTGTAGTAATGTACTTATAGAAATTGTAATCAAATGGTATCGTACATAAGTATTCAATGAATCGCATTTGAATATTTCTTTTAAATGTTAAATCTACATATCGTCCAATGGTAATCTTTTTGTAGTTGCTTGCAAATATGAATTTATATATGTGATAAAGTGGAATTTCACGCATGTGAATCTCTATATGCGTGTAAATAAATCCTCGATACTACTATGTGTATGTGTGATATAAAATTGCCTTTTGAACACAAATATTTGAATGGATGCATACTGCCATTAGTGTAGAATTGTAAAACAACTTTAATATGTAGTATAATACGAAGTTTTGCCAATGACTTCTATCTGTTCCCTATCTGATACTCCGCTCAAAGATCTGAATCACACTCGGCCTCCTGATGCTGGATACTTACCACATTTTACGACAGCTTGTTTTTATATTGGAGAAATTTAATGTATTTCTTGCTGAAAGGAAAAACGTCTTTCTTGCTCATCACATCCAATAGATACATTTTTAACACAAAAAAACGCTCAAATTAACGAGCGATCATGTTAATTGTTAACTCAACTTAGGGTTGGATTAATTTGAACTTGACTTTGATTAATTTGAACTTGACTTGGATTAATTTGAACTTGACTTGGATTAATTTGAAATGAAAAAGGTGCATATCAGCGTTGCCCTAAGGGAGGCATAAAATCTGAGATAAACAGTGCCGAAGCGAGGACTATGCTGTTTCGGTACCTGCATTTTAAAATTGATCCAAGGCATGTAACATGGCTCGAGTGTTTTTGTCTTTGGACTGAGGTCAACTAATCCTAGTGTTTTCGGAATGGTCATGCTGGGTCCAACGAGCTTCACGCTTTAATTAATGGGTCCCCCAAGCGTTCCGAAGTAGGTGCTCCACCATAACTTCAGCTTTTACAGTTCGTTATGAATTTTTAGGTCTTATGTTAAGTTGAGTAGCTAAGTTTGGCGTCTTAACTAACGGAAAATCGCACCAAAATCGATTATTTATCATAATAATAGAGCAGATTCTACTGACGCTTATGAGCATTATTTACATTCGGCACTTTTTGTGGAAAGGTAAACGCAAAAGTTCGTTGTTCAGTGATTGACTTAATGAACGACCTTTCATCACTGAAGATTTAGTCACAAGCAGAACGGTCCCAGGATTTCAACTGAAATATAATATGCGAAAACTTAGGAGAACATTTCTACATTTCCTAAAAATGAGTACTTTAATTATTATAGATTAGGTTCCAAAAACTTTTTGAAAATAAAATTTGCAAATACAACTGGTGAGCGGAAGAACAAATTCCGTCGTGAGGTTAATTACTTTACAAAAGACGAGGTAGATGTGAATGCACGCAAAAACAGAATTTACTTTCCTAACATTTCACTCAACACGTCCCCTGTGGTGGGGTAAATTATAGTCAAATATTAAATTCAAATTTAAGCTATTTAGAAAATGGCAAACATTAACCGTATCGTGCCGTCTTTGGCCTTCGTTCAGTATTTGTGAAAATTGAGTTAGTGACTGCAGGTCGGTCAGCAGCATAACGAAAATCCGTCAGTGACCACCGGTGGGTCCCTTCGCAGGAAATTTGCTTATAGCGTTTGGTGTGTGTTCGTTACCTGCGATGATGTTCCTCTGTTACAGCCCACTGGAGAATTTTAGCATTCAAAATTGATTGCCAAGTGAAAATTAATTCTTTGATCGCTGCGCTGTTTATTTTAAATTTTAAACCAAAGCTATGCCAAAGAGGTTGTGTAGTCCGGACAAAAATGATATAAAATAATTTCTCGTTGAAAGTTCAAAAGAATCATGCAATGATTGTTTAAGACACTAAATGATTTTGTGATGATTGTTATCAATTTGATGAGGATTGCGTCTAAATTCATCTTCTCCCACATTCTCCTGGCCATATCCCCTAGCAAGAACAAATAAGTTACCTGCTCGTGACGAATTGTCAGTTGGTAAAAACGAATTGCCGGGCGGATGCTGCTGACCTTATGGTGACGGTACAGCCGGCAGTAAAAGTTCATCTTCCAAATTGTCTACTACACATTCTATTTTTGGGGGCGAACAAATCCTTAAGTTTAGGCTATTTTGAAATAAAATCTCAGCATACCAAATCTCGCAACGCTGCAGAGTTATCAGACGGTCAGTGCTCAAATTTTACATGAACAAACTCATTACCCAGAGCCCAGCGACAAATATTTTGACAAGAAAAAGCAGCACTTTAGGTTGCCTAATTAATAAGTGAATTTTGATCTACTCCAGTTTGCTACGACAAAGTTCAACGCTTGAAAACCCAGTCTGTGTGAATAAATGGCAATTTGCACAAGCATTCCTGGAAATACACAAGTTTCTGTATGGAAGCATATCGAGAATAATTTACCCGAACGCTTCTTTGTAAGCTGAAATTAAACTATCGACTGTTTACTTAAAATTTCCTCAATGCTATTCTAAGGTCAGCACTCCTCAAGGGGATATAACTAATGTATCTATGGGAATTAGTCCTCCCAGGGAGATTATGTAAGGTCCTGAGCTAAAGGTTGGGTAGGTTTTCTTTTTGTTGAAATAGAATATGTTTTTTGTTACGGACCATCTATTTTTCGGTTCACTGCTTTCCTGTTTTTCTGCACCTCTGACCTTCTTTTCAACTTTTTTCTTGTTTCATGAACTTCTTCCTTAGCTTTCTGTTTCTATGCACCTTGTGCATAGATTCCACCTTTCCTTAACTCCATGCTAAATGGTGCCTTCATCCTTCCTCTCTTAGAACATCTTTGTCGTGGTAAAGGGAGGTTACAACTTTCTTACGATCGATCAATCAATCAATCAATCTGAGGTCAGCATTTCAAACTTTGTGAAGTTGAAATGTCTAAACTTGATCTAGCTAATTTTGTTCGTTTCTTACTTTCCCAACTGCGAAGGCCTCACACTTGGCTCGAGAGCGTTGTCGATTATAAAACCACAGTTGGGTTCACTTGAAATCCATGGGTAAAAAATTCGTAATTATCTATTAATCTTAAGCGATACCAATCTACCACACTGTTTTTATTTTATCTCATGTACCTATGTCTATATGTAACTATTGTAAATACTGCGAAAATGAGAAACCTATATATATGCTGTTGTTCTGAGATTGTAACTCGTTTTCCTGAAAATTTTGTCAGAAAATTAGGAACTAGCTCATTGTTTAATTTTTCGAATCTATTTCATTTCGTTAACTCTTTCCAATTACTCTGAACAATACAATCGTCAGTTCAATGTAGCAGGATTAAGCGTCTCATTTTTTTATAAAAAAATGAGAGTCGTGACGATTACATTCGCTAAACGCTCTGCGCCCAGTTAACACTGAACTTTTTATCAGAAATAACTCTATATACCCGCGAATAAAATTAGTACACTGGCTCACAGTTCCAAAAAGAGACCAATTGCCACTCTAGAGAGAGCTGCACATCAATGTCTCCCAAAATGTAAATGGATAAGTGAAAACAAACGTAATCTGAGCTCAGGATTCATTAACTAATTATCTCACTCATCGTATGATGAACAAGCTCTGAAAATCATTTTGTATGAATGTTCGTTTATTTGTTTTAAGTGTGCGTGTTGTCCTCTGTATTTTAAAAGTTACTTACCACTAGAAAATCATTTAGAAACGATATTTCAGTCAGTTTTCGTAGAGTGTTTTGTGTCTTTTTTTTTTCCTTTCAATTCTCAGCAAATATTCTCAGAGGCATTTCCCAGTAATTTTGAAAGTATCTATAAGCTTTCAGTCATCTTGCCTTGGATAAAATATACAAGATAAGATACTTTTATAGTTTCTCCCATAAATAATTATAATAATAAAAATGACCCCAGGCACGGCTATTATCCACCTCTGACGGCTCATCAGTTAATGACATTTGGATTAAAAATTTAAAATCTAATTTGCTGTAATACATTTCGTGCATTCAAATTTTGGAAATGAGTTTTTTCTTTCTTTATTGGAAGTTTCTGTCGCATTTGTGATAATTGGAAGCGACTTGGATTTGCAAAGCGCATAAACGCTCCGCTTGTGTGGTTCTGGCAGAATTTTTTAATGCAGCCAATCTTAAAGAAATGAAAGAAAGCGTTGATTAAATAGCTCATTATTTTCTTGATGGACTTATTTTGTTGAACCCAACACAGAAGTTTCATGTGATGAGGCCAAATTTCAACGTGAGTTTCAAATTATTCGGAATTCCACTTTAGAATATCATTACTTACGCTTCAAGTCACACGTCAGTCAAAGTTAAATGTAACATAAAATTTACATTTCTTCTAGGATTGCTGGTTGAAGTTAAAATTACGAAAAAAATCACTTTATTTCCAATGACCTACACTGCTCAGTTGCTGAGTGCCCAGGGAGGCTAACAAGAGGCTCCGATGACAAGCGTTTCAAGCGATGATTGATTTATGGCACATTCCAGAACAGATTAGTCAGTCACCTTTTTTCTGCTCCTTTTGTTTTCAATGCGACCGACTGGACGACTCTAAAAAATTACCTGACACAATCTGTGCTGCCTCCTCAGACTCTTGTTTTTTTATTAAACTCCACCCAAGGCGAGCTCGAGCACACGGAAAAGACTGTTTTGAGTTAGCAACAAAAGTTCATGAATCACTCTTGGTCGAAATCACTATGAATAGATATTCAGAGTATACATGTCTTCTCAACACAACAGGTATTCATCGTATGAATTGAATAAGAAGTTATTACACAAATCACTTTGGTACTGCCAACATAGCAGCGCTGTTGTGCCTATCTACAGTCATAGCACAACCAACATGGTGGTATGGAACTACCGCCATCGGTAGCAATATCGCACTAACAATATCACAGTCATACAGAAATAGCTGAATAATGCGACCAGAAACATTTATTCTACTGATGTTTCCATTTTACCAAAGTTTTTAATTTAACTGCGACCATTTTTCAGCTTTTCAATTCTAAGTAAAACGTGGGTTCATTGAATGAGAGTGTGTCTCTTCTAAAACATATTTGTAGAACAAAACGAGTACATCTCTCCGATGGTTTCTTCTTGACTAAAATGCCTCACTTTGGTGCAAGTGGCAGACTTCGAATGCCTCTCTGTGAAATGAACTTCCCGAGTGAATAAAAAGTTCTCTTACATTGGTTTGCTTTCCAACTAAGGACTTCAGTGTCAAAAATATTAAAAACCAAGGCGCCGTGATTAATGTTGTGCATCATCTTCATTTAAATGTTTCTGTTTTTATCTTTTCTTTGACATTACGACTTTTGGATTGATACAACATGAAAATCTTGGGTTAATTTAAGCCTACTTATCTGAAGAAAAAATGTTTTAAGGAGAATAAGGAAAGCACCTTTTAGTAAGGAGTTTAGGGAACGGGGAATCTATTCACATGGTGTGTTCCCATACAAATTTTCGGCGAATAGAAGCAGCAAGTTAGGAAATAAGATTAAGAAATAAACTAAAATTGAAAAGGAAATGGTCAATGTTGAATAACAGGGCAGCAGTGAACTGTAAAAAATTATCTGTCACAAAACAAAAAACTTCTTCTATTTCAATCAAAGGAACGCCTACCTTACTTCCGACTCAAAACTTTACATTTCGCTGGTGAGTGTTAATTCCCATAAATATAATTATTCTATTCCTTTATGTCACCGTGGCAGAGTGGTTAAGAACGCGCCCTTCACGGGAAAGTCTGGAGTTCCCGACAGTGCTGCCCGGTGATTTCTCCCCGTTGGGAAAAAGGAGAACTCAGTCACAATTACCCACTCTACCCAGTTGTCGAAAATGGGCCCCAGCTTGACCAAAGGTAACCGTCATTGCGTCCTGATGTTAGTTATAAGGCATTTGAAAAGCCAATGCACATGATGATTTGTATCAGTCTTGATTGAGTGGAATAAAGCATCTTGTATGGAGAAAAATCTGAATATATATATATATATTCATTCCTCCATAGCATTATTTTCCTCCAATTAACAAGTAAAGGATAATGTCTCTCAAAGTTTCTTTGCTTGAAAACCATCTAGAACTGACCCATGTTAGTTTTCAGGTTATTGCTTATAAATTTTTTTCATTGTTCCCGATAGCAAACATTTCTCTGGTATCTCTATCTTTCTAATAAATTCAAAACGAAACCTACACACTTATTTTTCTCACTTGCGTGCAGCATCCAATACCTCTTACAGATATGATCGGCATTGGCATGACCGGTCATAAATGACTGTTTTTGATAACATTCGATAAAGCATGGATATCATCTTCAGATTACTAAAACGAGAATAGCTAAATAACCGAAACTAGGAAGAAAAAATATGTTTTTTTGAACTTGTGCACCCTCACATTAGGCACGAAAAGAATTGATCTAATGCTTTAAACTCTCATTCTGTTTTTTTTTTCGTTTAATTTTCGGTCACGAGAAATACCAGTTATTTGAACGGCGGCAGCAGCCTCTTTATGATTACAAACGTTAATGCTAAGCTTGTTACCATGACACATCATATTTATAACATCACAAGCGTTAAGTCATAGAAATTATGATAGAAGTAAACACACTTGAGATTTTGTTAATTGACTCGTTTATCTACATATGGTTGTTAGGGTTGGTTAGGATATGTCTGTATAATTCAAAACCGACTTTGCGGCTCGAATACATTACTAGCCGTTTTAAAAAAGGCTAACAACGTAATGAAAAATAATGCCACAATAAGTGAAAAAAAATGGAAAAAAGGTCTTGAATGAATTAAAATACTACACACATATAAATACAAGCATTTGTACGTAAGTGAGCAATTTACTTAGTGGTACACATGTGTATTTATCACTACGTAGTCAGCGTATTAAACTTTTCAAAAAATGTAGGGAAGAGTATTGCATGTACATCAATACATGCAATACTCTTAATGGATGTTTAATGGATACAATCCATTAAACGGTATACTCCGTGAGTGTTATTCCCTGGGAATCTCAAAGCAAGTTATGACGCTGTGCATCGACTTCCTTCCAGAGTACTCCTAAAGTTTTTACGATAAAACACAAAATTTGAGAAGAAATATTAGTACCTAACGTCAGACTTCATTTCTCAAGGCATTTTATTAACTAACTTGATACTTTGTTAATCCTCTCTTACATTTATTGTTCAAGAATCAAGGCAGAATTGGAGAAGAAAATGAGCGATTCAAAGAGTGGCCTAACTCAATACGTGACTCTTGTAATAGCACATATCTCACAGCCTTTTCCGTAGAATTTGGGGTAGCAGGTGGGGAGCTCTCGCTGCGGTTGACCGGAAGAACAAATCGACCTGGCAGACTCAGCGATCTGTGGTCCAAGCATAAACCGTGAGCCTGCGGAAGTAGATGAGCAGTTGTCTTCCAGTTTCGACACTGAAAGGACGAAGGATTTTGGTGCTCGTAATACGTGTTACTGTGCGAAATTAGCTGGTGAAAGTGTTCTTCATGCGATAAAATTTAAGTTTTGGAAGTTATAGTACGAGTGTTGAAAAAGACTTGAAGTTATACAAAAATTATTCCGCGTAAAACTATCGCCAACAATCATTGGTTCAACTTTTGTGGATACATATCTACCTAAACTAGAAATCACCTTAAAAAAATGTACAAGTTATTTCAGACTTCACTCCAGCTGCAAGAAGAACTTACACCCGTCATCCAGCGGCTGAAGATTGAAGCAGACGAAGGCGTGAGTGACTCGTCTTTCGCTAAATTTCAAACTCTCCAAGAACTAAAACATGCTTTACATCTCTGCGAATCCCAACCTTGCCATACCATATCAGAAACTTTATTAAAATTAATTTCTAGAGTTGCAAAATTACGTGACCACCCCGATGGCGGTAAACGCGTGTTATTCGTAAAGGGAGTTGGTTATGCTTATGTGACTTGGCTTTTATGCGGGACCAATATCATTCTAAACCGTATCTGCGCAATGAAGTATTATCCAGAGACTCACAAAGATCTGAGAGATACATTGAAATCATTAGATACGTATGTAAAATTAATAATAAATAATTACAAAACAAAATTTTCAAATCAATTTAATCCAGATGACTTCGATCGTTTGGCAACCAAAATTGAGACTAATACGAACAGTCTTGGCGAAAACGTTAAAATTGCCGCGTTTTTGCGACGAAAATGCAAAAATGGAAGGTTTTCCAAGATGCATGAGAAGCAATCCTACGACCAATTTTTGCCCTATAACGGAGGAAGGAACATCGACGACTGCCGAATTTGCCTGACCGAAAAATTGCAGGCGAGATCAAACTTCGCAGTCATGCCAAGATGTAAACATTGCCTTTGTGGCTCGTGCGCGTCTGCATGCTTCGGAGATGGGTGAGTTTCTGGTCTTGAGTCAACAATAAAATTACTGACCAATTTTTTACTTTAAAATAAATTATTTGAGGAGAAATTGGATTTTTTCCAGCTCTTTCCATTTTGGTTGTAGTTTTTACATGAACAAGCTGGCTCTCCCAGGGGTAAAATGTGTAGTCCAGAGCCTGAGGGTTAGGTAGGCCTTGTTTTGTTGAAATTAATGTTTTGTTTTGTTTTGTTAAGGACCATCTTTTTTCTGGTTCACTGCTGTCCGGTTTTTCAGCACCTCTGACTTTTTCTTCAACTTTTATCTTGTTTCATAACCTTCCTTCTTAACTTTCTGCTTCTAGGAGCACGGGACCCTGTACGGAAAAGCACCTTGTGCACAGATTCCGCGTTCCATAAACTCCATGAAAAATGGTGCCTTCATCCTTCCTCTCTTTGAACATCTTTGTTGTGAAAGAGAAGGCAAAAACTTATAAACAATCAATCAACAAATTTGCTTAAAATTATGTACTATTTTTTATCATTCACATTCAATTACAATAAAAACTCGCTTAAGTTAGATGCATCGGGTTTTCTTACATGAAAAGTGGCATTTGAAAATGGGAGAAAGTAGTTGTAAAGTATTTATTATAATAAAAATATGATCCTTCTTTCGGACTTTCTTCAGACGTTTTTCTAAAGCATATGCTCCAGTTTTAAAAAACCTGTCATCTTTTCAAGAATAATCTGTTCAAATGCTTCAACTATGGGCTTAACTTTGGAGTTAGCCCCGTTAGTTAAATATTCGATAACTAAACCTCCCACCAGATGGCGCCACTAGTCTTAAGCTTAACTCGACGCGAGAGATGGCGCCACTAGTCTTAAGAAAGGAGAAGACATAGGAGAAATAAAACAGAAGAATATATGTGTGAATATCTGTGGAGAAGACATTGTAAAGTAAATAAAGTAGATGTATTCGAAAAGTTGATTAGCGATATATGTAAAAGCTTCCCTCATAAATAAAAATTAAAAATTAAAAATAATTGTGTCAGTTGTTGGGTTGGGTTGGTTGGTTGGTGGGTTGGGTTGGTTGGTTGGTTGGTGGGTTGGGTTGGGTTGGGTTGTGTGAGTGATAGAGAGCCGTGGATGGTGTATCCGTTTTCTCGCGTCGAGTTAAGCTTAAAACACGTGGCGCCACCTAGCTGCAGGTTTAGTTATTAAAAATTTAACCAACGGGGCTAACTCCAAAGAAACCCCCAACTATGCTTTATTTACGAATTTTTTATCGCGAATTAAAAGTTTGAAATGCTTGAAGAAATGATAATCAGCGGGAGAGATATCAGGAGAAATGAAAAGATATGTAAAATATTCAGATCTTAGTGTGGGGATCGGGGTGACCGTAGCGCTCTGGAGGTGTCGGGTTCCTGTAGAAAATCTTATCTCTGAACAGATGTATCAACAGCATCATTACCAAAAGCTCGCTCGATGTTTCGTTTAAGGCATTAACGTCCTATAGTGACCCAGCTTTTATCCGCACCAGAAATAACTATCTTATACGTGGTGAACATGTCTATACGATTGGGAGTAGTAGTTTTAAAAAATTTCGTCTGGACTTATAAACTTAGGATTAACCATGTTCATACAAATAATCGTGCTTATACATATTAGATGAAGAATGCTACTCTAAATATAACATTTCATGCGAGTCGACCTGGTATTACTTGGGGGAACAACCTAATTTTGTGATATGGCTTTTCTGATAAACTTCTTATTTCTCACTATCTACCAAGAAAAACTCAAAAGGTAGTTAATCTAACCGTGTATTAATGACAAACATATTTGGCTATACAGTTTTAAGAGATTTAATTTAGAAGTAATTGGAAGTGCAATGGGTCCAAAAAACAAGAGCGTGTTACAGAATCACTCCAAGTTTGGGATTTAAAGACGGTATCTTGGGTAGGTAGCTTAAGGAGATAGTCTGGGTAGAAAAGGGTAAGAAAAATGACCGTAAGTTACGGAGACATTTCTCTGAAATTTTCACTGTAGGTGTGAAATGATGCAACGATTTTTTTATGATTGAAGTGTGCTTTTCGTATCTGCATCACAAAAATTGTTATCTAAAAAAGAATTTGAGATTTCGAATTTTTTTTCAAGGTTTACAATTTTGAAGCAACAGAGCCAGCAAAAGTTTTAAAATAGCTTATTTAGTTATCTAACAATGAGGACGAGTGGATTTTCGATTATTTTATTTTTTGATTTTGAAGATTTTTAAAATTAACTCTTCTTTTTTTTCGTCTTTTTGTGCCGTCTAATTTTCAAAATTACAAATATTTAAAAAAAATCATATCGCCCTTATCGATAGAGTTTGATAAACTCTATCGAATGATATACTTTTCATTCTTGTTCTCCAAAAATTGTAGACGATGAATCCATTTGAAGAAATCAATTTGCAAGTTTCCAGAAAACGGGTTTTTCTCCAAATTTTCTTTTGTTTTTCTTCCTAATTTTCAAATTAAGTGTTTTCTACGATGAATTCCTATGATTTTGTAGCGGTTTTCAATCCCTTTCAATTGATAAATATGCCAACGCTGTAGCTTTGGAACTCTGGGAGTAAATTTACATTTAAAGACATCCATTTTTCTGAACATTTTTTCTAATTTTGACCAACATGTGTTTTTTAAATCAACTCCTCTGCCTCGTAGCTCTTTTCAAGCCCTTTCGATTGTTGTGCTCGCCATAGCCGTAGCTATGATACTGCGGCCGTCGTCGACCTATGAATGAAAGCGTGTGAACACAGAACAGCTGGATTCTTAAATCGTCAAATTTTACTACTCAGCGTTAAAATGTTTCGTTCGAATATGAAAGCACTTTGAGTAGCCCATGAACGAACTCTATTGCCATTGCCGCAAAGAAACACGCTCAATTGACCCCAATAATAAGGGGTGGGAGGGGTCGCCCTGCGTCAAGGTCACGCTCCCATTACGATTATAGTAGATCAACGATGTAAATATCACATTATGATTAAGGTTTATTTAGATTTAGAACTGTTCTTCTTTTGAAAGAATTATGAATGGTAATTATCAAGTGCTCGGACGCTGAGCATTCAAATCTTAGTCTATTTACATCATGTAAAGAATCTGATGTTATGGCTACCTGATCTGTCAAAACATTTGCTGAATTTAATACGATTACTTCATTCAGTAAATGTTTTGGCAGATCAGATCGCTCCAACATCAGATTCTTTACACGAAATAAAGAGTTGAATGCTCAGCGTTCGATAACCCAAGTGTCTGAACAATTGAATATTATCAATTTATCATTCATATTTATTTATAAAATGTATTATTCATAAGCTGCAAATTTCATGTTTTACTCAGTAGTTAACTTTTCTATCCTAGTTTTCATGTTAACTGGGTTAATTATTTACAGTTTTGCTGAAGATATATAACGAATGGATTGAAGACCTATTTTGTTTATGTTTAATTGGATAAATTCCTCCTGCGTGTTTATCTTAGTGTTATAAGAGTTTTTGATGCGTATTGTACGATGAAGTAGTGAGACAGATTATTAAAGGAAAAGTCTCTAGTATCTAGATACATTTTGGCCGTGTATCTAATTTCTAGGTATATTTTGGCCAAGGATCTGGTATTTAGATACATTTTGAAGTATCTATGACCAGCTCTAAATGTTTTAGCTTGTCCGCCAAAGTCAAATTTAAATAAAGGTAGTGATATCGGTGAAATGGTAGCCATCGTTTCTGGCACGTAAATGTGCAATTTACCAAGTGGTACACAAATGTACCAAGACGTACTGAACGTGTTAAGGTACTTTATCAGTTTGAGTTCTAAAAATTTTACAGAAAATCCTTAAAACATGAGAACATTCCTTGATGGACGTATTCTTACGCATTAAATTTAACTGAATGCATTCTGAAATGTCTTTTGGCATTAAATTTAACTGAATGCATTCTGAAGTGTCTTTTGGCATTAAATTTAACTGAATGCATTCTGAAGTGTCTTTTGGCATTAAATTTAACTGAATGCATTCTGAAGTGTCTTTTGGCATTAAATTTAACTGAATGCATTCTGAAGTGTCTTTTAACACGTTGCTTGCAATTCCACCCACCGATGGATCGTTAGAAAATTGTTAATAATATTTTTAAATTCCTGGTATTTTTGGAAACCAGTTGATTGTTGATGTTTTTAAAAGGGTTAATTAAATTTTGACGGTAAATTTGAGTTGAATTTTGAACTTCAGTTTCACCAATTGCGGTCAAAGTGTTCATTTTTCAACACTTTCCTCCCACAGAGGCAGTACGAAGTGCCCCATCTGCAAACAAGCGGGTCCAACCTTCATCACGAGAGCAGAGTTCGACTTGTTCAAGAAGGCTCAGGCAGCATTCTACAAAGAAAAAATGAGGCGAAACCCACGAGGAGAACGATCCTGAGAACGTCTCCACAATTTGTAATGTATCTCACGACGTAAATTGCTATTTTATGGGCTGAAATTTCGTAATTTTGTAGAGTTGCGTACTCTGTAGAAAATTAATATCTGTTTTTTTGAAACGTTCTATTGCCTTTGGGTTCAAGTGTCTCAATTTCGTAGAACATATTATAAAGGCAACGTGCGTTTCATAAAAAATCTTGGTGAAAATTACGTCTTAGTTTTTTCTTAGTTTGTATTCATGGTCTTTGGGTCGGATTTTTAAATACCATTTATATTGTCATAACAATGCAGTTAGCACCAAAAGTTCTGTTGACTGGAATGTGCCATTTGTCCCTTTTCGTGGCCCAAATCTTAAACTTTATTCGGGGTGGAGATTCAATTCTGAGAATTTAATGCAGAAATACACTGAGTGTAGCCACGTCGACAGGACGACAGCTGCTGTAGGATGTGCCGTCATGAAATCGCAGATAATTTAAAAACATCATCTCAAGACAACAATTCAGCATGGGTCGAATTTACAGGCATTTTACGTTGTCGTATCCGTAGAGCTGGCGGTAAAAGTTCACCCTTCGACATGGGCTACCCAACATGTTGAGTTTTTGGGGCCACAATCCATTCGGCTTTTAAAATTCAGATTTCAATACTGGGAACCTTGCGACTGTGGATGGTTGTCGGATACTGCGTGATCAAATGTCATTCTAAATTAACTCTTAAAACTTGGAGACTTATTGATAATAAAAAAAATTTCAGCACGTACGGTAGAAAAATAGGTCGTTTAGTGGAACTTTACTCCCTGCAGCACCGCTACAAGTTGGACATTTCAAAATCCGACCTTTGGCAGGTGCCTGCAAAGTTTTATTATTCTAGCTAAAACAATCTCACCGCCATTAACGCGTTGAATTGTCTAGGTTTTATTTCCTCTAATGTAAACTTCCTTTATGATCTCCAGCGTGATGAAAGTTCAAGCATTTTGTGGAAGAACAGCGAACAATGAGTCTGTTACTGGGAACTCAAAACATCGGGATGTGTACGCTCTTGGTAACAGCTCGGTAATAGCTCATGTTACCATTTACTAACTTGGGGATTTCCATATATTTTACGTCGTCCCCTCAAGGAATGCAGCTAATATTTACACAGAAATTAGAGCTTCCTAGGGGAAAATCTGAAGTCCCGAACTGTGAGTTAGGTAGGCCTTCTCTTTGTTGTAATATATTTTGTGTCAAGGATTTTTTTCTGCTCACTGTCTGTTGAGCTATTTTTTTTAGCACTGGATGGACAAACTCTTTCGTCTGTGTACAAAAATATGAGTCGCTTCAACCAACAGGAAGTAAATGCCGCATTTGATTGTAACGGTAACCTAGGTTACCACACTTATTGTAGAAAAATAGTCATAATTCGGTTTAATGTGGAGTATAGAGTAAGCGATGATTTTGTACTGTACCGGTATTGAACTTCTTGCTGACCGCCGTTCTTAGTTCAGGAGGCACACGCGTCGATGCCATAATATTAGCGTATAAACTTAAATCCTGTATAAATGACACGTATAAATAAAATAGAAGTGAGCGCGCTTATTACAAAATCGGTTCTGTGTGCTTGTCAGGCCGGTGCTCCTATGATCCATGTATCAAATGACATGTTTGTCGAACTCTACTTCTGCTAAAAGGCTGGATTGTCAATAATGTTAGATATTAATACAGAGGTAGCAGTGGCTATGAATGTGCATCTGTCGACTTGGCTGTCACACGGAACGATTTTTTGGCTCAGATTTTATTAGCATAAAATCTCAACCTGACAATCTCGGTAGGATAGAATAGCACCAAACCAACTCGCTTTCACCGTCTGCTGCGCTCTCGGGAATGGAAATTTTTTGCGGCCTGTCGTAATGATAGAAAAAATTTGACTCGTGAACAGCAAGCGCATTTTTTTAAGTATGTTTTTCAATGAAGGATTATCGGTTTTTCAACACTTTTACTGTGGCAGGTAAAGCTGAAGTTTAATATTCAATTCAAATCCAAAGTCAATTGTAGTAAGCAATGGTGAAAATAGTAAACATTAGTTAGATCCTGAGTTCATCTAGTTTTAATGAAGTATTTATGAAATTTGAGTTTGACTAGTTCCGGTCAGCAACATTATGAAAATCCCCTCCGTGGCCAATGGTGACTCATGTCGCAGTCTTGAAGCGAATAAAATAAGATCCCAAATAATAGTATCAAATTGAGTTGTAATGGTGATCCGCCCAATTTACTTAACAGATGTATTCGGCAATTATTAGAAACTAAATATAATTCTGATACGGTGCTGCCGACAGTGGACCCTCCCAAACGTCTCTCGCCTTGTCGTGGTAGGAGGGCTTGAGTGTTGCAGCGATGGTTTGAGGCTATACTGTCGGGTCTCAGATCCCGCGTTGGTCCAACCATTGCAGGTTGACTCAGCCGGAGTAGTCAGATGAAAGAGGGGTCATGAGGAAGGCACCCCCAGTTAATAAAAACCGAAAGCATCATTGTCTCAGACCCTTACCATGTGAGTGATCGCTTTGCTTCCCACTACTCTCGCGATTTCAGTTTTCACCCAGCAAGTCCTGCTTTTCTCGCTCACAAATCCTCCGCGGAGACCCAAGCTCTCAACTTTGCAGCAACTTCTCATCAACCGTATAACGACCTGATAACTTCTGAAGAGTTTCACACTAACGTATCGCACTGCACAGATAATAGTCCGGGTCAAGACTGCACCACCTTATTCAATGATAAAATCGGCTGATCCTATACTCTTCTGCAGCTTATACTTCACCTGTACAACCAAATATACATCACGCACTCAAATCCAAACTTATGGAAAATCGCAACAATAATCCCGATTCTCAAACCAGGCCAAGATCCCACGTTCTAAGCTCGTACAGACCGATCTCTCTCTTGAGTACACTGCAAACTGCTAAAGAAAATTCTCATCACCAGACTGGCATGGTTTTTGGAGCGTAGAAACCACATAAACCCTATTCAGTCTCGTTTCCGCCACAATCGTAGTACCCCAGATAACTTGATCCAGCTGGACGCAGCGATTCGTGAATCTTTCACCATTAGACAACATTTCATAGCAGTCTTCTTTGACCTGTCTAAAGCCTACGACACCGCCTGGCGATATGACATCCTCCGATCCCTGCACTCTTTTGGACTGTGTGGAAATTTGGCATACTTCGTCGACAACTTTCTCCGTGATCGTCGTATCAGAGTGAGAATAGGATCAGCCACCTCGATGCCCTACCCTGCCGGAGGAGGTATACCCCAAGGCAGCGTACTATCCTGTACCTTGTTTCTTGTAGCTGTTAATAACATAGCAGCTTCCTTACCCCCATCTGTTGGAGCCTCACTATATGTGGACGACTTCACGATCTACTTTGCTGGAGCTTCCACGCGAGTTGTCGAGCGGCAACTCCAACTTGCAATCAAAACTCACTAACCCGCTGGAGTCAAAAAACAGGATTCCAATTCAATGCTGAAAAGACAGTATCCATGCATCTCTGTCGACGACACCACTGCCCAATAACGGCCCATACTTTGACAATAAATGGTCAACCTGTGCGAGCGGTGGAGCAGTACAAGTACCTAGGTCTGATTTTTGACATTTCCCTCACGTGGAGGCCGCACATCCGAGGCCTGAAGCGGCGATGTAATTCAACCCTTAATTTACTGAAGCTACTTTCTAATTAATCATGGGGAGCAGATAGTATTTCCTTACTGTCTCCCTCTACATAATGCTGCTTTAAGCCTAAGCTGGATTATGGCGTGGAGGTTTACTCCTCCGCAGCACCGTCCGTTTTGGATCTTCTCCAGCCCATCCAAAATGCTGCTATTCGTATCGCAACGGGAGCTTACCGTACCTCCCCTGTGACAAGCCTCCACTTAGACTCTGGTCTCCTGCCTCTGCGTCTATATGCGACTATAAAAAGTTTCAACTATGCGGCCAGAGTTGCGGCAAGCGTCTCCAATCCGTTACACGAATTGAGCACCGAAACAAATGCGCCTCCTGCTGACCGGCGCAGAATCAGGAGAGAGGGCCTCACATTTGAAAAACTTCTTCCAACGTGTTTTGGGCCTTCGAGATCGCTATCTCCCCATCGAGACCAGGTTCTTCTAGAACAGATTTCTCCACTTCCACCGTGGCGGTTACCTGCTATTAGCATCTGTTGCGAACTTAACAAATATTCTAAGTCCACGACCGCTCCATCCCATCTTCGAGTACTTTACTTTGATCATATACGAACCCATCAATTTCTTTCCCGTATTTATACGGATAGAACTAAAGCCTCAGAAGGAGCAGCATATGCTTATATTCAAGGCTCCACGACGTATCAACGTCGTATTCAGCCCCATGCTACTTCGTATACTGCAGAATTATTTGATACACACGATGCTCTTAACCACGCTGAAACTCTTCCTCACCTGATGACTACTATAATTACCTACTCGCCGAGTGCTATTCAAGCACTGTCGAGATACAACTCGCCTCACCCCGTTGTTCAACTCATACAGTGTCGCCTCATTTCGAGACGTAAACAATTTACTTTCTGCTGGGTGCCCAACCACGTAGGAGTGTCGGGAAACGAGGCAGCCGATCGTGCAGCCCGAGAGGCTCTCCACTCCACACACACACACACAGACCACAAGTGGTATTACAAAAAGAGCATACGAGAACACTGGCAGGCTGAGTGGTCGGCGCTTGCCAACAACAAGCTAAAGGCGATAAAATCAGATGTCCGTCCTCTCCCGTTCTCCCAGCAGAGGGATCAACTCTGGGAAGTGGTCCTCTCTAGGCTTCGCATAGGCCACACACGCCTCACGCATCAGCACTTGCTGGAGGGCCGACCGCAACCGTACTGCAAAAATTGTATTGTGCCTTTAAACGGCCCGCCACATCCTTCTCGAATGTCCCGACTGCGGACATGTGCGTCAAGCTCGCCTCGGCGCTGAGCCGAACCTCTCTGAACTACTGACCGGCCCCGCCATCTGCGGGCCACGTCCTCCTCTGAACCTTCTCTAAATTGAAATTCGTCTTCTTCTTGAAATTTGACTCTCCAACTGAAAATGCGTGACTTCTAGAGAGAAAATTTCCTCTGTCTCATATGAGGCCCAAACCATCGCCAGCGCGGATGCCCGCGACTAGAAACTTCGTCGCTGCTCCGTCAGACCAAAGCGGACGTACGCCACACGGCACTAAAACGGGGTTGGGTTGATCCTCACCCCCACAAATTCCCATTATAAGACCTGAATGTTGCAACATTACCAACTTACGCTATGATTTCGTCTGAGTATCGAAAACGGTGGGAAAACCCAAAAATAATAATAGTAATAATACCGACAGTGGAGAAGAAGGGACTTTAAGTGTCGATGCCGTTCTTTGGTTGTCAGTCAGAGAAGCTGAAGAAGGAACTACGCTCTCTCACGATGAAATATTTTACTTGTGTGGGCCACCAGATTGTATTAGCAAGCTATGTTAGTATCGGCACTTGGTTTTCATTTAAGGATAAACTACCTGTGTCTATGCTCTCCTCTATTGTGTATAAATATTGTTTCCCATCGTCTGGGTCTGTATATGTTGGTTCTACCACACGTGCGGCAAGATGTAGAGTGTTTGAGCATATTGCCAAAAGTTCCAGAACTGGTAATCCGTTAAGCGAGCCACCTCACTCAGCTATCCAAATTCACTCTGATCAGTGTAAATCTCTTGTTTTGCAGCAAGATTTTTCCGCCCTGAGCTCTGCGAACTCTGTCTCTGATTTACGTATAACCGAATCCTTTTTTATTAGCCGCTCAAAACCCGATCTAAACGATATGCAGTCGTCTTACTCTTTAAAAATAGCTTGCGTTTAGCAGTTTACCATGTTTTGTACTGTTTTTCCTTTAATTTATAAATATATTTGTTCACGTGCTTTTCAGAGAACCGCTGATGACCTTAGAGGTCGAAACGTATTTTTTCAACAAAAATGTCTTTTAAATCGATAGTCTTCGCTATAACCTTCATCGCAAATAATGTGTTACGGAAAAAGGTCTATATAAATATGGTATTTGCATTCGACAAGCAAGTTCTCATTAATTTTAACAATTTCGAGTAGCAATGTGAGCCACTGCCCAGGCACGCAACGTAGCTAGTAGCCGCCTCATAGTCACTGCCCAGGCACGCTACGCTAGTAGCCGCCTCATAGTCACTGCCCAGGCACGCTACGCTAGTAGCCGCCTCATAGTCACTGCCCAGGCACGCTACGCTAGTTGCCGCCTCATAGTCACTGCCCAGGCACGCTACGCTAGTTGCCGCCTCATAGTCACTGCCCAGGCACGCTACGCTAGTAGCCGCCTCATAGTCACTGCCCAGGCACGCTACGCTAGTAGCCGCCTCATAGTCACTGCCCAGGCACGCTACGCTAGTAGCCGCCTCATAGTCACTGCCCAGGCACGCTACGCTAGTAGCCGCCTCGCCTCACTGCCTAGGTCAGCCGCTCGCCGCTCCTCCTCGAGGCGGAACGCTGCAAGTTGAGATTAAGACACCGTTCCTTATCGTACTATGAAAAGAACTAAAGTACTTAATTGTAACCTGTTTGACGAGTCACCATCAAACATGCGACCCATTGGTGAATTGCTTAAAGAATAAAAAATAATGGTTAGAGTCCTAAAATAATCTCCATAACATAAATGGGAGGGGTTCGGAAACTTCAGGTTTGGCAAATACGACAAGCTTCCTCATCTCAAGGCAGAACACCCCTCAGCGGGATACAATTATTGCATCTATGGGAATTAGCGCTCCCAGGGGGGAAAATATAATGGCCCGAGCTGAGTTAGGTAGGCCTTCTTTTTATTGAAATGAAATGTTTTTGTAATGTCAAGGACCACCATTTTTCGGTTCACTGCTGTCCTGTTTTCCAGTACCTACTTTCTTTTTCAACTTTGATTTTATTTCTTGAATTTCTTTCTCAACTGACTGTTTCTATACCCTTTCTGCATAGATTCCGCGTTCCTTAACTCCAAATTAAATGGTGCCTTCCTTCTTCCTCTCTTTGGATCGCATTTGTTGCGGATAGCGAGGTTTAAACTAACTAATAATCTAATCTAATAATCTCAAGGTAGAACACCTCGAAGAGTAGGTTCCCAGGTAGTGTATTTACGTCCGCCTTTCCCAAGTCCGGTAAGTACAGCAGCGTTGAAGCCGAGCGCCTCCAGAGCGCCTCCATCTATAGTGCTCAACAATAACTTGCGATGTCTGGCGGAATAAATAGTTGAGAAATGGGCAGTTGTAGGGTAGAAGGTTGTAGATAAGTCTGCTTATTGGTGCGAACGCACGTTACAAGAGACTCTCAGCTGCTGTAGGACGTCAAGAAGAACGGAAACTGCCGTGCCAAGAATTATTTTATACGTCCTTCCCTTTATAGTAGAAATTTTAATTAACTTAACCATTGGCTGCCTTGAATTTAGCTTAAATCATATAGGCGCGCTAACATACTAAAATAAATCAGCCAGCACGCCTCTCGAAAGCCAAAAATTCACACCAACCTCGGTCTATTGATGTAGCAAAATTGTTGGCTTCCAGAAAGCCAAGCATTTTATCGTTTGTAATGTGTTTTCGCGTCATTGTATTCTAAAAATTCCATATTAGAGTCAGCATTTTCATTTTTTGTATATTGTTCATTTAGATATATCATAGAACAACGCAGTCAGCAGCTTTTGTAACTAAATATTCGAAACGTTGACTACCTTTGAGCAGTTACTAGAGTTTATTCGGTTAGATTACAAGTGGCAGAATTGAAAAATCGACTGTACTACTTGAATCCATTCTTATCCTTTCTAAAACGTGTGAAAAATATAATTGCAAGATAATATTTTGATATTCAATTCAAATCTGAAATCAATTTAGAAAAAGTTAGTGAATTACTAAAATGCAATTCATTTATGTCGGTGTTTAAATGGGCAATTTAACTAGTGGGACACATATGTCCTAATACGTGGCCAACGTGTTGACTGACGACAGTTAGGAATCGTGTGTTTATGTACCTACGCCGCATTGTACGCGTAATTCTTCTTTATTTGTTAAGCATTTGCTTGTCTATTTATAGTTCAAAAATTTAATGTAAGTCAAGTATTCGGCATTGGCATCGTCCAATACCAGTGCGGTATTGGCAGCGTTCAATACCAGTGCGGTATTGGCAGCGTTCAATACCAGTGCGGTATTGGCATCGTCCAATACCAGTGCGGTATTGGCATCGTCCAATACCGGTGCGGTATTGGCATCGTCCAATACCGGTGCGGTATTGGCATCGTCCAATACCGGTGCGGTATTGGCATCGTCCAATACCGGTGCGGTATTGGCATCGTCCAATACCAGTGCGGTATTGGCATCGTCCAATACCAGTGCGGTATTGGCATCGTTCAATACCGGTGCGGTATTGGCATCGTTCAATACCGGTGCGGCATTGGCAGCGTTCAATACCGGTGCGGCATTGGCATCGTCCAATACCGGTGCGGCATTGGCATCGTCCAATACCAGTGCGGCATTGGCATCGTCCAATACCAGTGCGGCATTGGCATCGTCCAATACCAGTGCGGTATTGGCATCGTCCAATACCAGTGCGGTATTGGCATCGTCCAATACCAGTGCGGTATTGGCATCGTCCAATACCAGTGCGGTATTGGCAGCGTTCAATACCAGTGCGGTATTGGCAGCGTTCAATACCAGTG
>JACJUY010002560.1:67836-96706 GCA_014220935.1 Platorchestia sp. MABIK | reverse complement strand
TTCTTAGCGTTGTTTCCTTTTTTTCTTTGGTCGGAGACCAAAGACAGTTATACGGAAGAGTATAACACACCTCTGTGCTTTCATTTTCCTTGAAAACAATGATTTCTTACTACAAAATCCGTGAAATTTGAAAGTAATATCTCATTTTCATTTGACAATGGTAATGAACAATTTATAATGATCAAGGGTCTAGTGACAAATTCTCCGTATAGCAATGTACATTTTAGCAATTCAATTGGCATAGCGGCATTCATGGCCAAGCTTGTCAACTGAGGAAGGGATTTATGAGCAATCATTCTGAAGAACATCAACACGTAAGACCGAGAGTTCACACCCTCGGTTTATTGCGAGTGTTTACCAGATGTTTGTGGGCTTTTCCAATTATCAGGAAGTGACTCGTCAATTTTTTTGCCAGTAGAAGTAGATAGACCCTGAAGACGGAACTGATAACAGCTTTTCCAGATGTTTTAGTAAAAAACGTACGTGCTTGTTCGGTAATTCTGTTTACGGATGCAAACATGCTGTGGCCTGATTTCGCTAGTTGCATTTGTGCGGATTGTTCGCTGAAGTGAAAGAGGCATGAATTAAGAGGCCCTAATTAAGCCAAGCTTATTGAATGCAGTATACGAGCGAGTCCAACATATCACGGGGCTTTTAGGTAAAAATATATTTACAGAAGCTCTTGCTAATCCTTCAGTCGAAATACTTCTCCCCTGAACTTTTCGTTCCTCTTCCTGTTTTGATTACAATTGAGCAAAAATTTAAGGTTCACATGTGCATCTCATTCAGATAGTGATGAATACGGAGTGTTGAGAGGTTTAATTGTTCCAAATTATCAACGCTTGCTTCGCTGACTAAGTGAACAGTGAAGTTTTGCACATTTACCATACCTCGAAGAAAATGGGAGAATACTCTTTCAGAAACTTTAACTTGAAACACAAGAATGGAACTACATCAACAAAGCGTATTTCTACGATGAAGTCGGTACGATCTGTGTATACCGAACGTGTGCTGCTAAAAACTTTGTTATTAGTCTGTTATTTGTTTTTATTCATAAAATTTTTGAGAACTGAGTCAATTAGTAGAGAGGATGTAAGACAGGTACAAATAAATGCCACGTTCTTTTTATAATTTTTTACTTCCAGAAGATTGTACGAATTCTTGGCATTACTTAGTGGAGGATGTGCGCTAAAACTGTGTAATGACTTCACACCTTTTACATCCCATTCAATTAAAAGAACTTAAATTGTAGGAGTCGTACGTTGACACAAGAGTGTTTCTTTGTTCTCTATGGAAGCCGATTTTACTTAATGAAGGTTTACTAAGAGGGCTTTTGTCAGATTCTTTTGCAGTGCGCTCGGGTGCTGTAAAGTTGGGTGCCACCATACTTTTAGTTTAGTATCACCATGAAGTTGGGTATCACCGCAGTATTGAACGAAAGAATCTACACGCATTGCAGTCAAACGACCATAATCTTCTTTTCAGATAAGAAACAACGAAGCTTCAAAGACTTTAGCTCAAAATTGAAGCAAGGAAAATACCTCGAACGATCTCTGCTTTACAGATAATTCATCTGAGATAATGGTGATTAAAATAAAAGGCTTTACGTTTCATTGTCAACGATGATCGTGTCTTTTCATGTCGGTCATGTAAAAAGTTTGCGAGTTGGTACATATAAGTGCGAGAAATTATTCTTGAAAAAAGCCTAAATAATAATTGGCATTTTAATTTTGAATCATAGAGCTATTCATTTGAAATGATTCACTGATTCGTAAGGAATACATTCGTATTTCTTCATTGCTCGCTCCAGTTACGCAGATGTTCTAAATTACACGTTTTTTAATGTACACTGACTGCAGCTGTAAGTTCATTTCAATTAGCACACCAAAATGCGCCAAATTGTAGAGAGTGTCGAGAGTTATTGTCTGCAAGCTAGAAAGAACACCAGATCGCAAACTCCTACTAACAAGCCTCTAGTATTTTTTAGCTAATGGAGACTTTCAAAGTGTTACCCGTAGAATACGAGAATAGTGCGTTTTTAATTGCTGTTATCTGTGGCATTAAAAAAGTCAACTCAAACTGTCTGTGAAAGAAAATTAGCGCAATGAGCTGGCTTTACTGAAGACGTAATCTTTTTCTTCCAAACAAGAAAAGGAAAGTCGCGTTTAATTGGATGATGAGTTCTCTTTGACTTCTCCCCACTTTGAATTTCATTTCGCCACTTCTAAGTCAAAAACCTTGCCTCCTCATTTTCCGTTTTTCCGTAGGAGGGCAAAGGATGCTCTCTCTCACTGATGGTAGCATTATATGGCGAAGAAAACATTTTGTGCAAGAGTATTGTATCGGAAATAAAGTGCTCAATGTTGAAGTATTTAAAACCAAGTTTTTCATACACTCCCCCGGCACATTGACAACGTGATCCACACGCCCCTTAGCGCCAGCTTGTAAAGTAGTGAGAATCATTACTCAACTTTGACGATAATGTCCACATTTACACGATATGTATCTTACACACGAAACATCTGCTGCTGCGAATGTTGCTGGGTCAGGTTCCCCTGCGTATATCAGCGATAAGGACTTAATCAGTGTAATAAGTGTGTAATTTGATTTTCAATTTACCTTGTAATTTACTTCCCAAGCGGACGATACAAAGTTTTATTTTGAATCATTTTGTCTTGTACAGCTTAGTAGCACCGTGTAAATGATAATATACACCAAATTTTTAATCATATCACACTGCAGATTGCGTGTTCTTCATTCCTGGCTACCAGACATTGTTTAAAGCAGCGCAGGGCTATCTGTTGTGGAGCAATAATGATATTGGAATATTTCGAAAAAATGAAATGAGGTGTCTTGGTACACAAAATGGACGAATTGTTATTAGGTAAATAAGTGAACCGCACGAATGAAGTTCATTCATTCCAAGACATGGACTCAGGTCTTGGCGAGGGTCAAACCTTCCTTCGCTGAAGCCGTCGTCTAGCACAGAAGTCGGCTCCTATCCTGACCTCCATTATTCCTTTGAGGATGTAATTCTGTGTGGTATTCGGGAAATTTCATCTATTCTCCCCAATATTAGTAGAGACTAGTACGTTTTAATTTGTACAATTGAAATTTAACTGAAATTTCAACTCGTACGTACAAAAATATCCATTAAGTAGCTCATAACGCACGGAAAAAACATGGGATCCCTCGCTATTTTTGTTTTCTGTTACTTAACTGAAAAACATCTGTTTATTCTAAATATTTTTGTGATCAGTGCACGCAATTCAAAAAGTACTTGAGGCTCTTGTAGCTCGTTTCTGTCACTTCCATGAACTACTGTCGTTTAGAGTCATATTTGTTGCCGAAGTATTCTATTCTATCAGAGTCTAGGAAATAACGTGCGCTGAAAGCCGGAAACACAGCAATTATTTTGTGGGTTTCGCTGCAAGGGCGAATTGCAGTTGAGTGGATCATCTCTAGTCCAGTGCAGTGCCGTGAATTGCAGTTGGGTGTAGTGAAGTCGATGGGAGGAAGCACGAAGCGACGGAACGCAGATTGCACTGGACCGGAGAGACAAGCTCGGCTTTCATTTGGCGCCCTCGGTCTTTTTGTCATGTCCCACAGCTCCAGTGAATCGGGGGCATGCCCGGCGTTTGGTGCATTGGAATACTGGTGTGTGTTAAGTTAGGGGTACATTTCTAGTAACTGATGTTCTCTAAAGACAAACAAAGAATAGAGGTAGCGAAGTCACGTTGGGGTCCAGAGAGAGAGCGAATAAATCGTGGGGCAGCGTTTGTCTACAGCCAGCGCAGTCAACAAGTGTAGGGAGGGTAGAGCATGTTTTATCTGGCGGGCTGCAGTGGAGGGGGCGGGGGCCGCTTCAGATATTGGGTCAGTGACTCCACCGCGTGCCACCACTGTCCTCCACCTCCCTTCTCCTCCTCCGTCGGCCTGGCTGCCTAAACCTCCGCCCAACACCAGAAAGATTGAAAAAATTTATTTCTGATAAAGTTGATACGTGAAATGTATAAGCCTCCGCCCAACACCAGAAAGAAAAAACAATTTATTTCCGATAAACTTGATATGTGAAATGTATAAACCTCCACCCAGTACCCAAATGAAAGAAAGAAAAGCGGTTTATTTTCAATAAAGTTTATACATGAAGTGTGTAACATTGGGTTTCAAAATATGTTAACATTAAGACACTCCAGGTTGTACAAGCGTAAATGTCCCCAGGTTGTACGAACAGCGATGTTTGTCTTATTTTGCGGAATGTAGAGTTTTCGAGAGAAAAATTTAACAGTCAACAACGCTAAGTTTGTTTTTATCACAAAGCAATATTTTGGTTTCGTTCCCGAGTATTGTAATCCGCACGGTAACTGAGTTAAGGATGCATGCTCGTAGCCATCTTGTCGCCTGTGGCTCAATGCTGATCTCAAGTTCTAGCTCCTTGACCTAGCAAACAACGATCTGCAACCAAAAGCGTTTGACCGACGCTCTTCGAAAAAATAATGAATAACCCATTTCAGTATTTTGTGTCTAATAACGCCGAGCATAAATTATTAAGTTTGTCTGTCCAACTTGCTCTATAATATTGTATTATTATTTGCACTTGCACTGTGTGTAACCAACGCTCGACAGCCACCCAACAACTAGACTCCGTCGGTGTGCTGTAGTTTAGTGAACTGTTCTCATGAACCCGCTATCTTTGTCTGAGACGAAAAGTAAACACCTCGCAAATGCGTTTGCCCTCATGATATGTGGTGTCGAAGACTCCCAGGATATTAAGCGCTGTAACTGAATTGGTGAGTTTGCACAAGCATTTCAATTGAGGTATAATTTTTATCCAATTTTGTTAAGGTCATAGTTAACATGCCGTGCCTGGAGCCTCAGCACACTACCGTGGCAGGCTTCACTCGATCACGCATTGTTTATTCTTTTGTGCTCCTCATTTTGTCGCTCTCAAAACGCGACTATGCTTTGGAACACCCCACATCATAGATTCAAAGCGAATTTGAACAGGATTTAGGCTCTATAGTAGTCGCACAGCAAAATTTGATGGTGCTTAACAAGGAGCTATTCTGTCCAGCTCAATTGATTGGTTAAGGGGCTATAATGATTGCTTCAGCCGTGCTCAATGCGACGATAGCACGAGTACAGCTTGCCTGAAGTCGTAGTTGGGGGGAAATTATTGCGTGAAATTATTGAGATTTTGTTTCCGTGAGTAAAATTTTGTTTATGTTTACATGCGATGAATGCACAGTAATTCAGTTTTAGCCAAATTTATTTATTCCGATTGAAATGAATTCGAAATCAAAATTAAGTAAAGGTGGCTCATCAACGGTTCTCTCTCAGGGAATATATTTGTGTTCATTGGAAGTGATGTGCGCGAAATGCGTCGAACGAAATGCGTAAATTATTGATCTGCTTCTCCATATTTTTGCGCTTCCAATTGTATGCATAAATTATTTGTTATAAATGATCGTAATCTGGCATGAATTGGAATTGAAGTTGGGTGAGGTCCTTCATAATACTTACTTTTATTGTTCCATGTTTATTGTTATGTAATATAATTTCTTATCCATGCTCAGGAGATCCTATATAATTTGTACACCGTTGCCGTCATGTGTGAAAGCAATCATGTTGCTATCTCTTATCGCTGCCACGTCTTAGCGCATGTAAGTGAGATTACAAGGAACGCTCCTGCATACTAAGTTGTGAGCAACTCTTGGGCGTTCATGGTGTAGCTACATATTTAGTATGAACGGCATTCTTTTTATCATTTTTCACTACTAAGTGGGGCAATATATGTATATTTTAAATAATGTGTGACATGAATATTTATCAAAGATGCAGAGAGGATATGCGACGTTAATACACTCCTTCACGCAACGGAGGTGTGCTGTTTACTGTGTTGCGTGGTAGAAAATTCGTTGATGCCCCGCTTCCAGAAATTGAGGAATAATTTTTGCTTTGTTAATTTATTAAGTCAGGAACGTAATTTTTGATTAAAGCTGGTTAAATCGTCTCATGCGTGATTTTTATCTCATTAGGATGAGTTGAAGTTAGAGCTCTAAAACTTAAATCTCATTTCGGAAAATGTTTCGATTACTGAACCAAAACAATTATTCGGATGACGGCAGCAACTAACACAGTCAGGTACTCTGAAAATAAGGATTACATGACGTTAACCAAAACCGTCATCCCGTGTGCACAGCAGTAGTAACTAACGGAACTCAGTTTTTGCCTAACCCCAAGAGGAAGAGGCTGAAGATATGCGTCAAAGGGATCGATAAATTTGCGGGGCTAAATCTACGAGCTCGGGCGAGTGATCTATCTGAGAGCTGATGGCCGAGTGATTGAGCAGGCGAGCTATGTCCCGAGTTTGGCTGATATTAAAAGCGTGCTTTGCAGCTCGTCATCGTAACTCGAGCGCTAAACTAATATTACTTCAGTGATTTCTAGGCCGTCGAGTGTTCGATGCCCCGGCCGGGCCGAACGTCAAGTGTTGATGCAGTGCAGCAGTTTTCTCGAACGAAATCACAGATTCTCGCACGTGCAACTTTCAAATTGACGATTTAGTTTCTGATCTGAGTCTCATAAGCGATGGATATTTTCAGTTTTTGTAGTAAAAATTTGTTACTGCAATGAGGTTTTTAAACCCCAGTTTTACCAAAAAATACTTTCTCACCCCAGATAAAAATTGGTATGTATATGTTTCTATAATATCCACATTTGAAGCTTCAAAGTGCGGAAAAAGTTCATTTTAGACCATCAAGCTATTTCAAGCGTATCAGCGAACATCTCACGGCCCACTTGTCTACACCAATTTTGTAATGGTGCGCTGGCGAGTAAACAAACAATCAAGGCCTCTGCACCAAACCGACGTCAGTATCATCTGAGCCTCGCGTCATCTATTTTTAACGAGTCTGATGCCTGTTACTAGGACTATCCTGTGGTGTCAAGCTGGCTTCATGACCGCTTCTGTCACTTTGCCTACTCATGTTAGACTATTCTGAGGTTTTAGTTTCGTTCCCTACAGACATGCAGTTTTTAGTTAAAAGTATCGCACAGCTTCATCAATTTCATGTTTCACTTATTATTTTGAAATTCATCATCTAAGTCACTTAGGCTGTACACATCATCCATACAATCACGTGAAAAGAGGTTACTCCATTCTCAATACATTTCGATACAACAATTTACTCAAATTCGACATTTGTTGGAATACAGTTGACATCATCGAGCTTCTCAATTTTTCGATCTTTAGTGCATCATTTAATGATTCTCACTGCAAATGAGCATCCACAAATCTTGCTCTATAGTACTTTTAGTTCATAGTTAAGTTAAATGTTAATAAACTGTTTTTTGCCACCAAGGTTGCACATCTTATTCAGCTCAGTCACGCGCCAGTTCCTTGGGTCTTCTTTCTCCTCGGTCGCGTACACCCGGAGAATTTCAATTTTCAGTTGCTTGAAAAACCATCATTGTGTTTTCTTGGGTGTGCCACGGTCACCTTGAAAGTGAGCCTCTTTCTTTGGTGGTCGATGGATTTGAAGGAAAAATTTGTACAAAACGTTTGGAACTGGGAAGATTATTTTCGGGACAAAAATACCCTAGTTTACAAAAGTGAAACTTCATTTTCCGTCGACAAAATATAATATTTTCTGAAACAACAACACCTTTGAATAGTAAATTTTTCAAGAGTAAGTTTGAACAATTCATTGTTTGACTTGAAATGACAGAACATAGCAGCAACACAGGCTTCCTTCAGTATTCCCTCAAACAGATTCGGATCTCATTATTGTAACATTCCCTATCTAGTCAACAAGTTCATGTTGCTTGGCAGCTTCAGCAGGAGTCGGAATGCCGGTTTGTTTACCTTGATAGTGCGTAAAATGCTCGAGCCACTTAGCGTCTGTGGGCGTCTGTGGCCTGCTCTTCTCTCCTGTATTTTCGAGATATCGTGACTCAGTGCTGAAGAACAACGTGGAATCCAATTTTTTCTTTCGATTTTCATGTGTCGTTGCTACATTTTAATTGGGCGAGAAACTGATGAAATTTTTCCTCACGTCTTTCCTATTTTCATTTTTCGAGTGATTCCGTTGTCATGTCCTCTAATTCAATTTTTATCCTATTATCGAAAAGTGTATTTTGAATTCAAAGTCAAAATTGAGTTCATGTAGTTCACCAGTCAGACTTTTTTTTTTGGCGAGCAACTCCATTCTCAGCTTTGCAGATTCCTTTCTTTGTACTCGTGGTTTATACTTGTTTTTATTTTGCTTTTCGCTTTTACTTCTTGCGATGCAACAGAGGCGGAAACACTTCTCCCCCATCACAACTACACAGTAGACACACTTGCGTCTCTGATCGGACAAACAAGCATCATTAACTAAATTAGTAGAGCATCATTGACCATACAGATAAATACCGTCGAATAAAGCGCTGTCAGTGACTAAACTAGCATTACAAATTAGCACTCACGACTTACACTAGTTCACTCAAGTGTTCCAATTAACTGCTCTAACTGAGCAGTCGCTCCTGATTACCTACCTTCGATGACGAAACTGATTTATTATACTAGACACAAATGGACTAATATCTCAAGCTAGACTGTCACTGCCCTTTTCCTTGCTCACTATTTCTCACCATTCTAGCCCCCGTCGCTTTGTCTAGTTCACTTTTACGCGCGTAACTTTCTCTCTCGTCACCATTCTTTTAAACGAGGCTGCTCTCAGACCTGCTCTACACCTCACAAAGAAGACCAAGCCTTCTAAGATACGTTTATTTGCACGTGTGTGTTGACTCTTATATTGATCGCTGGTGTACCTTGGCTAATTTGCTTCGAGCGCCATAGCATTAGCTACTCACTGCAGAACACTTGTTGCAAAGAGCTGTTGTGGGCTTTTTCATTGCGGTTGGCATGCCTTTCCTATTCTGTTTCTTTCATCTTCCATCGTGATACCTGAGTTTGTGGCGCTATATTCTCTCCATTTTTGTTTTGCTTCGAATAGAAAATAACACACTCAGATAATGCATACTGTACTAACAACATAAACTCGCAATTAGTAATCTCTTTCTTTTTCACGACGTTGTATTTCTGAACGGCTTTTCTCAGCCATAATTCCCCACTCTACCCAGGTCTTGGAAATGGGTACCGGCTTGACCGGGGGTAACCGTCATTGCGTCCTGGTGTTTGTTATAAGGCATTCGAAAAACCAATGTACAGGATGATGTGCATCAGGCTTGATTGATTGGAATAAAGCATCCTTTTTTCTCTCTCTCCTCTTTCCTGGACTATGTCCACCCGCATGTTTCAATCGTCCGTCCCCCCTCCCACACCCCCAACCGTCACTGGTGCCAGGCACACCTGCGAGTGGGTGCTTCAGTTACACCCCCTCCCTTTGGAGGCCAGGGGAGGCTAGGGGAGGAGGATGAGGAGGAGGGGACACATGTCGGCAGGGTGACACCTGCGCTCGGCGCCAGGTAGGCCGGTGCGCACCGCACCACGCGCCCACCACCAGCTGTTGCTGAGGTCTTCCCGCACTGTTTGTTTGCACGTAGCCAACACGTGCCGTTTTGGAAATGGATGCTTCATCGGGTCAATATTCAAGTTGAACCATTTAATGGCGCGACTGTGTTATACCTGGTGATATTGTTTGCACGTCACCAACACGTGCCGTTTTGGGAATGGATGCTTCATCGGGTCTATATTCAAGTTGAACCATTTAATGGCGCGACTGTGTTATACCTGGTGGTATTGTTTGCACGTCACCAACACGTGCCGTTTTGGGAATGGATGTTTCACCGCATTGATTCAACCATTTAATGGCGTGACTGTTATTCTTGGTGGTATCATAGCTCTTTACTCATGGTGGTACCACGGTATTTGTATTAGTGAAAATATGAAGCATTACTGAAGCTCATTAATTTCTTTAGTTTCAGTAGTGGGTAGAAAATTGCAGATGTCCTCGAAACCAAAACACGCCACGATATGTCCCAACATAGCTCTCGAATAACTGCAAGTAAAATGTGTTCGTAATCCCATCCTGTCGTCCTGTACCTCAAGCTTGCTTGCAATAGGGGCTGGGCGGTCCACGTCTACACTTATCTGTTTTATGTTCATGCAACACTGTTTTTGTATGTTTTCTGTCACCAAAATTAGCTCCAATGCTCCAAAACATTTGAGGTTCAGGTTTCGAAGCATCAAATATTCAACGCAATGACGGAACGTTATACCGCTAAAACGTTTCAAGGGATTTGCACGTAAGAAACCGTTAGCCTCAACTGTTTGAAGAGAAGCACTCACAGCATGAATGAGAACTCCGCTACCTTCGCGTACTTCGTGCTGTACAGAAGCGCTGCTCCACCAACGCACAAGCTGTATTTGCAAGAATCATCGTCGCAGATAATACCATCCGTAATGATAATTACTATTCATTTAAAACCGAAATAGGGCGGGTTAAACTGAAGTTCAACATTCAACTCAAATTAGAGTGAATTTTTTAGATCAATTTTGCAAATAATGAGCATTAAATAGATCGCACCTTCATTTAGTTTTCATTTAAGCCTATTTCGAAATTGAGTTAGTGACTGCTGGTCGGTCAGCAGCATTATGAAAATTCTCTCAGTGACCACAGGTGGGTCACGTCGCACTTTAAGAGCTAACGATAATGTAGGGCGGAATAGATGATCAGACGCGCTTTGTCACCACTCCTCGGCCTCTATGCGCTCATGATGGATATGTCATTGGATATGATGATGTCACGTTGATGATGATGTCACTCATGATGGATATGTCAGGTTGTTTCAAAACTTATGACAGGATTTGGATTTTTCCCTTTGCGTGAGCTAATTTTCTCTTTCTGTTTTTACTAAGAAATTTTACCTTCCTGAAGTATTCATGCATACATTTGCCAATTTCCTTAAACAATAGGAATTTAACGTCAGGCTGAGTGAAAGATCCCCTGAATTACGTAGTTAATACGACGTTAGAGTCTCCAAATAAAGGATGACTTGCACAATATGTTATTTGTTATTTTGTGAGTGAAGTTTCTTTGTTTTGAAATTACTGCCTATCGTACTATGTTTGCTATTTAAAGCTCGAGTATTTTGCGACATTTTTCAGTGTTCTCTTCAGAAACAGCTGTTAATTTACAACTGCAGGGAAAGAATTGATACATAATTGTTCTCACAGTTTACTTATTCCTAATTTTTCATTTTATTAGACAGTCACGGAGATAGAATCATCCATAATTTTTCTGAAGGTGAGTTGTACTGTCTTCCAGTCTTCTCATTCCAGTTCAGCCATTCAACTTTGTTGAAACTGACGTGCGGTCAACACTTCCCTAGGCGCGGAATAATTATTCATTCTAAAATCCTTTACGGCAGGTTTAACAGTACTTTTTTATTTTATTCCTTTAGTGTATTGCTAAGAAACAACTAACTTTGTTTGATGACGGTCTTGTTCCCGTAAAGTTAGCACCAACTCTGCAAAGTTCCTGCTCACCGTCAGCACACCTAATTTAGAAAACCTGCACTGTTTAAGTTCATTTTTATGATCAGTTTGTAGAATCAGCGATGTGTGTGTGTTTGTGTGTATGCAATTCGTGAGGTGAACGTCCGCTGTTTTGCTGAACTTCGAACTTGCTCTCACTAAATTACTATTCTTGAGCATCCCCTGTATCATGTTTTCGTAGTGGTGCTTCAACACCCTCGAATCTATTTGATTACCCTATTCCTTTGAGAAATGAAAAGTATTGTTGTGCATGGAGTTGAACAGTATGTTTATCCTTACAAAAAGAATTGTCATGTTATGGCAATAAGGGTTGCTTGCTTATATAGGCTCACGAAGCGTGAGGAGTACGTGTAAATAACGAGATCGGGCGTGTTATGATGCAGAGTTTTATTGAGACTATTCCTTGTAGTAAATATTTCTGCTGAGACCAATAAAAATTTATTATATTTCATTAGCACATGTTAAGGATCTTAATTTCTGATACAGAGTTGCAGTCATGACTCTTGCTTCCCGTGGAAAAAATGTGGATTGTGTTCTCTGGTGTAATTTTTGATATGACAACATGTGTTTACACCATGAACACCTGGGGCAAAATTGAAGCTACGCTATACTTCCATTAAGCGTAGCATTGATTAGCACACTCTCAAACACTTCCTCACATTTACAAACACTTGCTCACATTGGCATGCGCCCCATGCCATTCTCGCACACGAGGTTTTAAGCTTGCTTCTGCTGGGAAAACGCACCTGCTATTATCAGCGGGGCGCTGGAAAATGACCTGACTGAATGCAGTTGTCAATGTAGGTTGAATTATGAGCAGCAGCTGTGATGGCAGGTATTAAATTGCACTCTTGTTGTCTGACGATGTTTGTTATCCATGCTAAAGTTCTGTGAACGCTTTGTACGTCCGTGCGTCCACCTGTGATGAGTCGGGCTGGGATAAGTTAGGATTTGTTAGATTTGGTTATTATAGCTTTGCAACTGATGGATTGGGTTTGGAAAGGTTGGGATGTGTTTGGTTAGATTAGGGTTGGTTAGGGCGTGAGATTAGAATAAGTTCCGAGATTCGAGTGGAAATAAACTGCAAATCCAGAAAGGTTATGTTTTTGGTTACCATGTGGTGTGTCCTACTTACTGACCTTCTTTTGGAATATGTTGTTGCATTTTATGACTTCTGGCCTGCTCTAACAGTACATTTACATATATTTAAAAGCTCTGATGGTCTTGTTCGTTTTATGTTTAAAACTAGAATTGCAAGCATTTACTCCGTTGAATTTTTTTATCGTCCGCGCTTTGCTATAAATAATAAATCCGCTGAAATCCGCTTCGTCAGCAATAACATGTGGCAAAATTCAATTTTTTCTCATATGGCCGTTAATTTATTTTACATTAAAACCATGAGAAAAACTCACGCTCTTCTTCACTCAATGTTATTCCCACATGCCGTGCTGTGGATATGGTATGCTACAAATATTTCGTAAACAAACGGTATTTACTATTGCTGCTTCAGCAACTAATTTAACGGAATGGTTTCCGTTGATGCTTAATTATTTTAACTCAGTGAAAAGTGTGTCTATTGGCCCATTTCAAGGTTAAAATTTGTTTTAAAACTTAAAAGAAACCTCACGTAACGGGTCACGAGGAGGTTTATTTCATTTTAATTTTGAGCTACAGCAGAATATATCGAGTCTTGAAATAAAAGTAGGAATCTTGACGTTATATTTTCTACCGTGGAAAACGCTGATAAGAAAACCTCGATCCTGACAAATAAATGGGACAAATTGGATAGCATGATGAGAGAGGTGGTGCAAGGGCTGTGAGTCTAATACAATTAACGGAAAATTAGAGTAGCGTTCGTGTAACATTGTGACCAGAGACCGACTGACACTGCACGTGAACTCTATAATCAGAGTTGGAGATCAGATGATCCCATTAAAAGTGACTCAGCTGTGGAATTAATGTGCTGATGCTTTACTCCATTCTAACATGATAACGTGCATCGTTTTCCACATCTTGAAACAACCGTGTTCGTAGGGTGTAGATTCCCGTACTTCACAATGGCGTGGCTTATTACGACGGAAGACGGCGGCTGCTAATGCACGTCACATTTATTGAGGTCGCGACCTGAGCAACAGTGCGGTGATGCATAGAAGGCCACCCTAGGGAGGAGGCCAGTATCGGCTCATGCAGGCCGCCTCCTCTTGATGGTCTCATTCGTCAAACTGAGCTGCGATGGCATTTGTTTCAGAGCTCCGAGAGGCTCGCGCTTCCTTCTGCTACCGATCATAGACGATCCCATGATCTACGTTCTCCTCTTGAAACACTCTTTGAATGTGTTATTTATGTCTATGCTTTCGAGGGAGAGGGATGGTCTCACTTCTTGCAACAGGAAGAGATGATGAAGTGTGGCAGGAGATTTTACAATAAGTGTAAGTTGACATATTTCTCACATGACCCCAAGTTGTAATACGAGGCTTCATGCTCGTGAACAGATTCAAATGACCGGTTGAATAGTGATTATTGAAATCCAATGTTTCTTACTCTATGCCACAGTAAAGTCTTTGTTCACAAGCTTAAGGGTAGTATTCGTACAGGTTTTCTCTAACTCTAAAAATTACGAAGTCAAACATTGTCCCTGATCATTTGTACACTTGGTCGTCCTGAACTGGCGTTGTAAAAACATTTTCAAGTGTGTGGGCAGAGTTAATCGCCACTTGTTTGGAAATATTTGTTAAACTATTGACATTTTCACTAATAAATGTTTAAAATTGTAAAAAAATTAGGCCTGCACACATTGGAATAATTGAAACATGATTCAGTCAGTCCAATACGTACAGGCTAAGCCATTTATTGCGAGTTGAGCTGCAGAACGACGATAAATTAATTTGTACGAGAAGGTAGTTGTTAACTAAGTAAATTCAACTTACTAGTGCGTCGTGAGTTGGACTATCATGCTAGAAGAGGATGTGAAATAAATTCAAGCAGTTTATACGTATGTATGCTATGTAAAACACTGGAAATTCTTCCCCGAGTTTTGCCATCATTCTTCGTGAAATTTCTTATTCCAGTCTGTTCAGTAGATTTCATTTCTGATATCAGGAGTTATGGAAGCCAAATGAAATCATTTCCGGAGCACAGATAGCTGCTGGTGTTACTTCGCTCGGTGCAGAGCCAAGTTATGCGGAATAGTTTGTCGAACTGACCCGTAAATTTTCTTGAGGAAAAGTTTGACAATTCGTTTTTGTTCCCGAGCAAGCTTCGATAACAGAGAAGTAGTTCTGAATTTTGTCTCAATTCACTTAATGCGTGGTGCCACTGTTTTTCGTTGTGTCTTAATCTGAACGGACATTAGAATGGAATTTATTTGGAAACGGCGTTGATTTACACGTTAATCAATTCGGATCACTTGGTAAGTGTGTGGCATTGAAAAATTTTTGATTTCTTTAGGTCTGGCGGGAATATCCCTCGAAATATAACATCACATTTGTATGAAAATGTTTGTGATATTGAGACGGAGTTCGTCGATCCTGTGGCTTATGAGACCTATACAAAGATTACTGAAAAACTTTGTTTCCATTAGTCGCACGACCGCCGGAATTTATGAGATGCATAAATGCAGCAAAGCAGTTTCGAACTCACATTCGAGTGCTCACACTCTCATACATACACGACAGTGAAGAACTTGCAGCTAAGCAGGCTCCTTGACAGAGCATCAAGGAGAGTCTCACCACTGCACAGCGGTAACTAACTCAGTACTAGAGGGGCACCTCAAAGCAGCATGTTCACTTCCACTCACTTCAAGCATGAACCCTTTGTGATTGGTGAAAAATAAGAACTATTTCGTGTGGTGTATATACAGTGCATTCTACATCTTTGTTCTTAGAGTTGAATAGGCTTATTAATTTTACTTTATATCATTGGTAAGTGTCTGAAGTAATTGTCATCTATCTCAGCGTAACTCAAGGACTTTTCGATCTCTCTTCCCTCAGATTGTTAGTTCGTATCGCAAAATTGCATTGCAAATGAAACATCGCTCTGTGAGCGATTTCTCCTGGACAACTGCAGAAAACCTTGTTTTTCAGGCTAACTCAGCTACAGCAAACACTTTGGTCCAATTCAATCAGGGCAAAACCCGATTGTGCGCGGAATTTCGCAATATTGGTTTCTTAGGGATTTATCGTGGAATTTGAAGTCCTTTTTTAAGGTATATCCAGCAAATATTGCTCTCTGTTTGCGAGCCACTTTGTCAATATACAAAATATTCGTTGCTAATATTAAATTTTTAGTCATTCAATAAAGTAATGTAAGATTAGATTAGATGTTAGTGTAAACCTCCCTTTCAGGTAAGGTAATACCACGGGAAATTGTGCTCTCAGAATTTGACACAAAGTGCGGGAACTTTTCATTTGAAATACCATAAGCGATCGAATAACTCTCGCACATTCCTTAATTACTGCTTCGATTAAAAACACTGCCAACTTATGTCGTCAAATGTCGTTAATATACAGATGCTCAAAGTAGCAGCTGCCTATTCAAAATTTCATTTCATCGTTTAGTTATCTGTCTGTTAAATTTTATCATGGGTTATCTTATTTAGCGTGAGAGGCTTGCAACTTTTACTGAAGTTCATTGCTCACCTCTATAATTGATCAGCGAAACTTCATCAACGATGATCCCAAGACAGAACTAGATCACCGGTGCATAGGGGAAGAATAAAGAAAGTTCGTGTGAGCTTTATGATCGTCGGCTGTGCCTTATATAAACTTTATTGCTCTAAGCTCGTGAACTACAGAATTGTCTGCCTGTGTCATGAGCCGCGGAGCTACCATCAACTTTAATGAGAGTTCGAAATAATGTGAAGAGCTTTAGAAAACAGCAGGTTCTGAGGTACGTTGAAAAAGGCGTGTTTCATTAGTTTTGTCATTTCAAAACTACTTCAAATTTAATTACTCGGGGCCAAAAATGCAATGTTTCTAAAACACTGAAATTAAATTGAAGTTTAGCACAAGCGTTTCCGCCGCAATAGAATGCGAGTCTTTATCAAAAGCGAGCGATTTTTCGCGCTTTCCCTATTTTAAAATTAAAATAATACTAAGATATACAGTTCTGTGTGCCCTCTGAAAATGATAACAGTTTTAGAAATGTAACTCTGTTCGTAAGTCTCATCAATGCTGAGGTACAATCGCCATGGAAACCAATTTTGCTAGTGCCTAAAGTGAATCAGAGATAAATTTCAGACCCAGATCTGCAGTATTGGTCAGACATTTAGAAACTGGTTGAGCCGTCTCGTGAGGTTAGACCCGATGTTAGTAAACACTCCAAGGATTTAGCTGCGAGATTTTAGAGACCCACTTTACGGTCACCCACTCTAGAGGCAGCCGCAATCTGCATTCCTACATAGAACCGGATTTGTAATCCTTGTGCGCTTATGTAAATACGCTAGGGAGGTCAAGATTGAGATATCTCTAGGGCAGTGATTCTTAACCTTGTTGGAGGTACTGAACCCAACAAGTTCCACACATGTATTCATCGAACTCTTCGTGGTTGGAAAAATAAATTGTACTTTTTTCTTCAATTTTAAAACATGTGTATATAACTGTATACTGTATTAGTGCACTAACTGTACCATGCCGAACCCAGGTAAAGAACCACTGCTCTAGGGGCATCACGATAGAAGAAAATTGCATCTGGCTACACTGCTAGCCCCAAATCTGGCACCACTATTGGTCTAACGACATGTCGTAATGGTGACGTCATAAAGTTTGTTTGAAATAAAGCCGTTCTATTGGCTAGCCGAACAAGAGGTGGTGTATTTTCCCCCATAGAAATGACTCTACCTTGTTTCCTCTACCGTGAGGGGGCACTTGGAAACCAAAACTGAAGAAACGAACCTACAGAACACCGTCCAGCCAGCACCCGGGGCGTCTGGAGCAGTTTAGATATTCAGGCAGCGACGGCCACCGGCGCCGCCCAAGCCAGGGATTGTCCTTAATAGCTCCTCAAGCTTTTATTTTGGAAGTGAACTCCAGCTCTCAAATGCTGTGTCCCGTGCTTGTGTTCTTGTTCAAGTTTTTCATGAACAACGAGGATGCCCTATAAAACTACAGTTATAATGCACTCTATGAGCATAACAAATTCGGAATTGTGTGGTCAAAAATTTACGAGTAATTATCTAATGAGCTTCAAGAAGAGATTAACACACAATTCTACACAGGGTGTACACGAAAAATTTGTCCAAAGATTTGAAATATTAATAATAGCACATGTGTTTACATGATCCCGTATAAGAGTTTATTTCCGATACATGTTCGTCAGCTTTTATCCCTTCAGAATTAGAGCATAATAAACGTGACAGAATGATATTGTATTATAGACGCTTGATTTTCATGGATGCATTGTTCACGGATATTTTCATGTAGAGACTAGACACCAATGGAAGTTTAAAAATAAAAATAGAGACACTTTTAACCTACGTCTTTTGACAGCCATGTTGTTGACTATTGGTTTTATCGTTAACTGTAATTTGTCATTGATTTCCGCCAAGCTTTGGTTGTTTAATTCGTAATCCATGTTTTACATGTTTTTCATCCATCTCAACTTTGCCTATGGTATTATAATCTCATCCGTTTATTCATTTGTCAAGGTTAAGCGTAACTCATTAATTTTAAATAATTTTTCATAGTATTGGAGAATATAACCTCGATCAGTGAATTTCTCTAGATGGCACCAAATTTTTAAACTTAAAACGAGCAAGCCTCTGCCATCCCAGACCATCATCCATATTACTACAATTTCAAATGTATTTCAGAGCGCTAATGACTTCATTCACTTTTAAAATTTTTCTCCCTGCAAAATGAAGGTTTCAGTCACAAAAGGGTTCAAGTAACCCTTTTTAGAGCTATGTGTAATAACAATACTTTTATAGCAATGTATAATAACGATCCTTTTGGAGCAGTTTGTAATAACAATACTTTTACAACAATTTGCAATACCAATACTTTTACAGCAATTTGTTATAACCATACTTTTAGCACTATTTATAAACATCCATTGCGTGTAATTTTTGCTGTACCTTTAGCGCAATTTGTAAACATCCACTGCGTGTACATCCACTGCGTGTAATTTTAGCTAGAGTTTGTGTTGAGCCCGGACGTGGGGGGCCCCTACTTCTTTTATCGCCACTGGACGACCTTGAGTTCGCCTGTCGACGTCAGCGTGTGTACTCTGCCGAGCGTCATGTGAGCTCCCTCCAGCCTGCTCAATTAGGTGCGAGCTTGTGACTAGGGTGTCCCAGACAACGACACAACTTTAACACTTTGACCGCAATCATTTAAACTGAAGTTTATTATTCAACTCGTATTTAAAGTCAATTGTAGTGACCAATTTTGAAAATGGCAAACGTTAACTAGATCAGGCCTTTATTAAACTTTAATTGAGTGTTTATTAAAATTGAATGTGTGACTGCTGGACGGTCAGCAGCATTATGAAAATTCCCTCCGTGTACCACAGGTAGCACACGTTGCGGTCAAAGTGTTAAAGCTGCTCGTGACGGAATCGGAATACGTTATTTTGAAGTTTGTGTCGAAGAATCGTCAGTCTAATATAAGTGTTGTGTTAGTATTGAACTGAGATGTGAAATACTGGTGACGGTGACCTCTGCAGCGTGATGTTTCTTACGATCTGAGGAACCAAAATTCTAGACGATAAGTTGCTGAACCAGCAACTTTGTGAACTGCGTAGTTGATTTGATGATGGAAAACGACTTATGTTTTACAATAAGTTAGAAATGCATAGTAAGCATGCTATCATGAATTTACCGCTTGGATGATAAATCTTTAATGAAATGACTGAAACGTACTTCACTGTCCCTGTAGCTGGGAGAGAGGAAGAGGGAAGGGAGACTTTGGGCTTGGTAAATTCTTTCTTCTCTACTCTTCGCGATGTGGTACGGACACGGATGAGCAGCCACCGTTTTGTACTTGCATCTGGATATGCTGCGCCAGCGAGCATGCTGTTCTGACTCGATCTCGGTTATTTCTGAAATTCCCTGAAGCGAGGAGTGAAGGTCATGTTATAGTTACGGCTTACATCAATGACGCATCTTTACTTTCAAACATTTGGCTCGAAGTCTGATGAGGTTCGGTTGCTTGCAGGTGTTCAAATTAAAGTGCCATCATCTTGCTCCTTTTGGTTTTTCCAGTCCTACTCCGCCAATTACAAACTTCCTTTTTGAAAGTTAGTCTGACATGAAGTGAAACAGGAGGTGCGAAATGACTTGAGTTCTTTCTTAGAGAACCGTATACCAGGAATGATGTTTTTCAGGGCATTTGGTTTTCTATTTTTCATTTGCACTGTATAATGAAAAATCAGCAGCAAGCTTGGGGCCACGAGTCAATGCTGTTTGCCGACCTTGCGTTCTGAAGTGCCTTCTTCTTTAGGGCCTTTTTATGAGGTCGCACTGCTATCTTTATGTTAATACTCCAGTTTACTAAACCCGCCGACAACAGGGAATGATACGGGCAAATTAACTTTTTGCAATGCATCAAAGTCTGACTTTTTCTCGGAGTCTCATGCGAAAAAATATTTCTTTCTTGAAATCATTTTTCTTCTTTCGCTTGTTGCTTCCTGTCCATAACTTTTGTACGATAGTGCGCGCATAAATTGTTTGCTACGTCGAATTTTTTAGTTTATGTAGATTGCAGAAGAAAACTCATCTCCTTCATGCATTTATGGAAAGGTGGGGGTATCCGCACCACTGATATAACTGATATTAGTTATATAATAACAAGTTTATAGGTATTAAAAACTCATGAAAATGAAACCTCCGCCAAGCTTTAACGTGATGATGCTTATTTCAATGACGAGTGTCTTTGTTTTACTTTATTTCCGTTTTGTATGTTTGTTACAAATAAATTTATGTATATTCCATCTGATTCATTTTGCATAAATCCTAATTTTTTTAAATTGCATGTTTAATTCTCTTTTTGAAGTTTATGTACAGAATTAAGCTGCAGATGACAATTCGTCTTAAAGGTTCTGTCATTTGCTGCTTCACTTCTTTGCTTAAATTAGAAGTGATGAACTGAAATTTTGAAGAAGTTTCACTTCTTGGAAAACTATAGTTTTCTTTACCCAATAGCTATCGGATAACTTTTCGCACTAGTGCAACGCCCTAACAAACTAATAAAGAACATAGAGACACCTGATTTTTAATTGCTACTGAATATGGAAGAAAGAGTGTTCGTTGTCGGCACTTGTAGAAATAAAATCGTTTTTAATTCTGCTTTGGACCATCTCCTTTCAGTTCAATGGTGTGTTTTTTCCCAACATCAATTATTTTCTTTAAACTGTTACCTTGTTTCATTAACTTCTTTCAATTTCGCTGTTTCTATACGCAGGGTGTGAGGGCACACCTTGAGTATCGCTTCATTGTTCCCTTGATTCCATTAAAAATGATTCCTTCCTCTCTTGGGAACGCCTTTGTTGGGGTTAGGGTGGCTTAAACTAACTCGTAATCTAATCTAGTGTTATTCAATTTAATGCATGATACAGAACCATAGGATAACATAGACATATTACTTCTATGTACAGTATTCATGATGTGAGTTCTTCGACGCACAAGAACGTAGAACATTAGGTCTTCGTTGAATGTTTGTGCGCGAGAAAGTTAGCATGTTTACATTCAATTGGGCGACACAGCTCTGGAATACTTCCAAAATCCTGGGCATGGGCTGTCAGCGCGGGGGAAGTATGCACGCTATCACAACTATAGTGGGGGAGCTCGGCTTATTGATCTCCCGCCGCGCTGGCCGGTCCCTCGCCGCCCGGGTGCATGACGGACAGGGTGTGTTCTTGTTTCGGTGTCCTAAGGCTTTGTGAATCCAGCGTTTACTGACTAAATATTTTATTTCTTTGATGTATTCAGTGTAACTGAATAAGTATTTTATTTCGTTGATGAATCTAGTGTTTACTGAATTAATGTTTGATTTCTTTGAAGAATCCAGTGTTTACTAAATAAATATTTTATTTCTTTAATGAATCCAGTGCTTACCGAATGAATATTTTTTGATGAATATAGTTTTTATTGAATGAATATTTTATTTCTTTGGCTATTTCAGTTTTTTTCTATTAATAGGTGCGTTTTCCATGTCTTCCAAGATTGAAGTATGATAAGTAATCACTACCAACAATTTTATATGTTAAAACAAGTCCAAAACTTTTACGTTTGTTCATCTTTCACTCTGGTAAGCACTATTGATAATAGAATTGCAATATTGTGTCACAAGGTTCAGTACCTTTTCTCAGTATCTCATCGAAACGTAAATTTCATATTTGGGCCTTAGATTACTATTTCATAATTTCATTACTGGCGGGAAACAGTGTAAATCCCTTTTTAGTTTTTGCAATAGCATGTTTTAACTTAACCATCAACCTGTATAATAGACCGGAAAGTTCGTGCCTCCGTTTGAAATACGTTGTATTGTGTTTCATTAGAATTATATGTCATTTTCGAATCGTCGACAAGAAGATTACCTCATTTGTTCTCTTCATTAAAAATTCATTACCGAGCCCTTTATTACCATGAAATGTCATCGTCCATGCAGTTGCAAAAGTTGAGATTGGCTTCCCACTTTTAACGTATTAGTGACAGCAAGAATTGAGTTAGTTTCACACCACATGCTATTGCATGAAAAGGAGTAAACTTGCTCCGCTTCACTGTGAGTTTAGTGTCCACTTTTGAATTCGCCGCTATACAGGCCCCTTCAGATTGCTGAGTAGTTGCTCTCGAACTTAATTCACCTAGATATTTTCTACTCAGCTGCTCGTGGGAACTGCAAAAACGAGTCCAGTGTTCTGCTGTGCTATTGCAGCTGCTCCGTTTTAAATTTTTTTGCGTACTTTTTCATTATTCTTTCAATGGGTTTTATATGCTTGGTAATGATTACTATGATCCGACGTCTTCAAAGCCTGTAGTATCATTAAGGGTTGGAGACATGTTCATCTTCAACTAGTTGGTGGAATTCTTGCCTAGGACACCTTTGGTTGTCCCCTCTTACATCGAAGATCTGCCGACAACTTGAAAAATACAGCCTCCGAATTCTTCTCGCCATGAAAGAGTAATGAGGAGCTTCGGTTTCAATAAGCATCCCGATCTTCCTGCTGTACCATTTGTCTTGCAGAATCGGTTTATTTGTTCCATCACAGTCGGGGTATAAAATAAGCTCAAAATTGACGAACTTGTGAAATCCTCCGGGAGCACTTCTTTTGCGAGTACAAAATACGACATTGGTGAAAATGAAGTTGCTTTTCAGTTTGTTACATTTGTAATAGGCGGATATTGTACTTTTTTATGCAGATAAATAAGGAGTCAAGTGTGCATAAAGTATCACGTGTGTTGCACACTTGCTCAGTGTGCAACTTGCATTTAAATTCTGCAATTGAATTCGTGCGAACGAAAATTGTTCATTTTAAAGTTTGACAAGTATGTAGAGTACTAGGAATTGTATCCATTTTGGGTAGAGTTGAGATTTTATTTGATCCGTGTGTTGACTCTTCAAGTACTGTTGAAAGCCATGATGGGGAACACCTAATCAAATTCTAATTATCCAAAGTTAGGCAAAGGTGTTTTCATAAGAAACTGTAAATTAACTGTTGGGAGGCACGTTTGCATGGAACATGATTGAGACCACGAAAAAGAAAATCAGTGTAGAATGTTTTTTTAAAATTATACTGACAACTTTTTCAGTCCATGCTCCTACGGCATCTCATTAGTTTTTTTTAACGTAGTCGTTAAAAAAGTTAATGAAAGCAGTTATAGTGAGCTAGTAGTTAAATCCGAGCTACTGTTTATGCAAATGAATTCGAAGAAAAACTGAATGAAGAACTTAGATCATGTTGAGCTGGTCAGTGCAGGGACACTGTCATCTACTCCGCCAGTCTTTACTCATGAGGTTATTGCACCTGTTGCGCCGTACTTAACGTCCAATCTTGCGTACGACCAGCAGCCGTTGCATGGGAATTCTTTCTAGGCATGCCACAGCTCCGATTCTCAGCCTGATAAGGGTATTTCATGCCGTGTATTGAGTGAGCGTCAGATGAACAAAGTCAGTCTGGAGCAGCGAACGGTTATTCTTGCGAAGGATCCCGTCGTTGACACAACTAAGATTTATTTTTTACTGATTTGTCTATCAGGAGAACAAATTTCACATCATCCATACTTGACCCAGGTTGTAGAATTGGGTATCATCAAGCGCTTCTGGTTGCCTTTTTTTAACACGGCTTCCACCAGACATATCCTTAACATGTAAAGTTCAAAAGGCTTTTGCTATAAGGAAAATTTTTAATTCCAGTGACAATTATTTCGGCATTAGGTCCTTTCATTTTGACTTTAAATCGTTTCACGGCGAATCAGGAATGAGAGTTTTAGAATATTTAGGTATTTGAACCTATCTACTGATAGTGCTCAATTTAAAAACTCCAGTGTTAAGAGGCTATGCTTCAAAGGTATGAAATAAATTGTGTACAATGTATCTTTCGATTTCGTGACCATGAACAAGACGGTTTAGCAACCTCAAAATTCCTCTGGTTGCCAAACATTTCTCAATGCCAATGTTTGGAGCTTATTATCCTTTCAATTACACTGTTCGAAGATCATCTTCATTTGGTTTCATCCGTGAAAACGTCTGTTGTTGAGCAGCGTCTCCCAAGCAATCAAGCGGGTTATCTGACCCTGATTATATCCTGGCCCGCTGCCAACTCGAGAAAACTTCCAGACAGTAACTGGGTTAGTTTTGTATCACTTGTTGAGCAGAAAGTTAAAGAGCTGTAGTTATCTTGCAGCGCAGACTGGATGTTTACTCTGTTCCGATGGTGCATTGGTGAGGAAGTTAGGGTTCATCATCCCGGATGCGAACAGTGATACTATTAATAAAATAGGGAAGACCCTCTGATTACTCGATTGCAAGTCTACTTACATTCAATGTATTCTTAAGTAGTGATTTATTACTGACGTAATAATTAATGTTTGTTTCGAGTTATCAAGTTTCGTGAGCAAGATTATCATGTTCTGCCTGGAACAAATTAATCACTTAGATTCATGGTCTTCGTTCCGCGCTGCAATAAAAACTATTGCTCCAGCTCTTCACGATTACTCTCCCAAGACTATCGCGTATAAAAGAAATGTCGGCTAATAACTGAGCATATTAAGAAGCAGATTTAGTAGTTGAAAGAATTTGTTTTGCCACGTACAGCAAAGCTATAAAAAATAATTCTATCCCTGGTGCTTTGTTCTTAAGGACAAAATGTGAGTAACATCGTATTCTATCTGTCAAAGTTTGCAATTAATAAGCTGAAATTTCTTAAATTTATACATTTTTTCGAGTAAGCTTCCTGTAGTTCTCTCGCTTTGTATTCAATAAAAATTTTTTAGACACATATATACCCAAACTTTGATTTTTTCAACTTGGACCATCGTAGATTGAAAGTTCTCTCCTACTGCCGATGCCTGGCCTAACAAACTTGTACGCCATTTTAGTGCATCGTCTTTCCAATTTAAACGCTGACCGCAGGAGAATTGGAAATTCTCCACTGCATGTTCCAATGTCTGTACCATGGCAGTCAATACCACACGATGTGATATTGAAAATAATTTCAGATGTCACAGTATTTTTAAACAACTCCTTTCATATTAGTTATACTTGGTATCTCATATTTCAGATAATTCGAAGCAGAGTTGGAGGCGCGATAACGTCTAATGCTCACACGAGAGACTCAAATCGAATTCACTAAGCAATGAATATTTGAGGGCACATTGCTTTGAGTGAGCGCCTCGTGTTTACTAGATGCCGACAGTCGTGTTGCTGCTTCCCATGTGTGTGATGATAGCCTCTTTTAAGCGCAACTCCTTCACCGCAATCTCCCTAATGAAACACTTTGATGGGACTCTTCAATTTACTACTAGAGCCTGCCTTCATGCAAGGCCGCATTTGAGTACAGGTATTTGCGCCTCTCTGGGTGCCGTCACATAGCAGCGGTGAGTCAGGCATCGTACGCTGGTCATTCCTTACAAGACATTCATACGGCTAATGTACAGCGTCCTGTTTCCTAACCCATGTGCTTAATTACCAATTAATGGAGGGGCTTTTGATCTCGAAATATTTAGCGTGTTCTGATGTTCCTCAAACGAGTTCAATGTGCTGTTTTGTTTGTTTGTATTGAATATGCGGAGATTTTATTCGCCAAAAGATTGTCGATATTCTCAATTTACCGAGTTAAAAGTCTTGTAAAGAAAACATTGGACGATGCAGCCCACGACCTTTTTTCTTCATTAATGAGGTAGTTACACGCTCTCATTACCAAGTCTGGATATGAAGTTTTTGTGCGCGTGCTAATTTTCTTTACGATGGCGCGTGATTAGCTCACAAAGAATGTGTAAAAAAGTCCACCTAATGGGGAAAATATCTAATGTACTTGAATCTTGATGCAATATTTACTCGCTGCGTAGGTGAACTCCTGTCCTTCGATGGTATTGAAGGAATTTTCTCCAACTCGTTTGACATTCGTGATGCAGATCGCTGCAAATTAAAAAGCTAAGTTGCGTTGTGACCAGCCAATGCTGAGAGCTACATCTATTGTCTGCAGCTCTCAGGATTTACATCAATAAATGAACAGGCACTAATGCCTGCGTTAGTTCTTTGCTGTCTGGTGTGTGGGGATTGTTGTTAGCAATTTTGAGTGGAAGCGTCCAGGGATGTGTGCCTTAAGATCTGCTTCATTTATTTTGCATTAGTTTCAATTCTGTCATTTATTTTTCATACAGCCAATAGAATCTCTGAGTTTTCCATTCTTTTTTAATGCAATCATGAATACATTTCATTGAATTGTCTTTTAAAAACAGCATCACTTATTGGGAAAAAATGCATGAGGTTACGTAAAAGCATTACTAATTGGGAAAAAATGTCGAGTTGAAAAATAACTTGACGTAAATACTCACCGCAGCTGCAAGTGCTGACCTCGTGATATACTAGAGTGATACACTAGAGGATATCCTTCCTGCTCATCACTATAATGGCTTGGTGCCTCCAGGTTTATTATTTATTGAGCAGGAGGGCACTCAATATCTATCGTCTCTTTCCGCCGTTGATGTATGCTCTCTGAATGAACAAATTTACTAGAACGATTCACGATTAAAGCTTTGTTCCAATTAAACATTGCTAAAGTTTTTAACGTATGGAGAAATGCTTCAAGAGATTACTTTTTTGTGTTAATTAAAACACATTTGATAAGGTTGAAAAAGTTTAAGCATCCTAAAGTTAAGATTAAAATTCAATTTTTCAGTGAATGACTAAGCCTTCCACTTAGCTATAATCGAGGTAATACTATTCTTAGTAAATTTATGCACATTTCGGAACCATTTGTCAGAGTTTAACGAGCTGAATGATCCTTATTCCACATCTCTCTAATTTTCTACAGAAAATATTTAGATGGCTCGTAAATTTACACTGTTTCCAAAGTGCTTTAAATGCATGCAAAATATAATGCTGACATGTGATAATTCGTGGTTGGTGCTCCTTCTCTCGAAATTACACAATAAGAATGTTTTTGGGTTAAAATCTTCGGTTTTTTAGGAGTTGAAGGAGCAGCCATTACTTGAATATTTTTCCAATCTGTGTTGTATCATTGAGAAATGTGCGTGATCCCCTTGAATTAAGATTGCGTCGCAGTGATATTTTTAACTCTCATGATATATTTTTAGTACACACCATTCAATGTACTTTGATAATTTATTTCTGACGCAAGGATTTTTTTAAACTGATGTTGGAGCTGGACTTCGAAATGATTTCTTAGTAAAGATGATTAATCTGTTTTCGGAATTTACTTCGTTTTTAAGTTCCTGATAACGATCTCTTTGGCCTACACGGACCATTATAGCCTTCTTGCCGGAAGAGATCCGTAAGTTTCAAGCTTGTGACTGCTGAACATGAAGCTTATTGAATAGCATATGAGGCCCCTAGAATCATACAGCACCAAACACCGCTTTTTGAAAACGTCAGAAAACTTATTCAAAGTTTGGCAGTGAGGCGTAGAGGTGAGAGTGGCCGCGACTTACACTGATTTTCGACCATTTTTGCCACTATCTTCGGTACTGTAGCGCTTAGAGTGCTCTTTGAATAAAACATTTTACCGAGAAAGGCTTCTTAGAATTTTTCCTTAAAGGGTTTCTATCTTAAGTGTTTATAAACTTCTTTTTTTCAGTGGACCAATTCTGAACGCTCGCTAATTCTTTGAAAGCACCATTTTGAAGAACAAATTTACTTGAAATTTTTTGCTTGCGATATTCTTATGATGACATTCCTAGTACGGGAAAATGAACGGTTAAAATGTTAAAAATTCTCCGATGAACTAGACTAAACGAGATGAACTCATGTCTAGTATTCATTGTTTACGAAAGGGACGTGACACTTTTCCTAACATTTCGTGTTGCAGGAGCCAACGTAATGAGAATATCCACCAACTGTAACCAGTGCGCTGCCGAGAACAAATTTTTGTATCGAACTAAAAAAAGGGACTTGAAATAGGTCAATACTTGAACTAATAATATGTTGTCGAGTAAAAACTATACTCATCTTCAGTATCTGGAACAACAATAAACATTCACAAATTATAGCAGCAGGGTATATAAACACTGAAAAANGCGCGTCACCAAGTGGCGAGTCGTCTCCCCACAATATGTAGCATTACACTGGCCACACTTATATTTACAGACGACGCAACTTTGCAGCAACTCAGGCATCCTATCAGCAAATCGGAAAAAACTGCCAACACTGAACCTATTGCGAAAAATTATTCTAGGATTTATTTGTGGGTAATATTTAGTGATAAGTGTTTTTATTTCGTTCTTTACATAGCGATTGGTAAACATGGACATATATGGTAAAGACACGTAGAAAATTTGCTTCGGCACATCAAAATTAGCCATCTTTCGCACACGGTGAGAGTCAATTGTCCTACAAAAAAATTTTTCAAATAAAAAAAGGGGAAATGATTTTTTGCAAAAATATGAACGTAAAAATTCTAGCTGTGTTTAAAAAGAGTCATACGTCGAACAAATTTTAAAGGCTCTATCTACAAGGCAGGAAATAAGATTGCACTTGAAGTTAAAATTAATTGCACTATAATATTTCATTCCTAAGCCAGTGTTCGTTAATTTATGAAATACGGTAGTTTTGAACGAGTTTCGCAATAGGTTCAGTGTTGGCAGTTTTTTCCGATTTGCTGATAGGATGCCTGAGTTGCTGCAAAGTTGCGTCGTCTATAAATATAAGTGTGGCCAGTGTAATGCTACATATTGTGGGGAGACGACTCGCC